>JAHRHZ010000251.1:15982028-16078583 GCA_024137785.1 Ginglymostoma cirratum
GGATGAACACAGCAGGCCAAGCAGCATGAGAGGAGCACGAAAGCTGATGTTTCGGGCTGAGACCCTTCTTCAGAAAATTTTCTGAAGGGTCTAGGCCCGAAACATCAGCCTTCCTGCTCCTCTGATGCTGCTTGGCCTGATGTGTTCATCCAGCTCTATACCTTGTTATCTGCATTTAAATGAGGTGAGGTTAACTAATAATGACATGCCAATCCAGACAAATGGGTTCAAACTGGCCTCTTGCTGCTCACACATGACTTCTTGTCTTGCCATTCAACACTAGTTGGAAAATGGGACACCTTGCTCTCGAGATTGAGAATCTCCTTACTGCCAATCTCACCCTATCTCCTCAGCTTTCCCTTCAATTGCCATGTCATTCATTGGCTGATATAACACAGTGTGGGGCTAGAGGAACACAGTAGGCCAGGCATCATCAAAGGAGCAGGAAAGCTGACATTTTGGGTCGGGACCCTTCTTCAGAAAAAATTTTCTGAAGAAGGGTCCCAAACTCAAAACATCGTCTTTCCTGTTCCTCTGATGTTGCCTGGCCTGCTGTGTTCTTCCAGCTCCACACTGTGTTATCTCTGACTCCAGCATTGGCAATTCTTACTATCTCATTAATTGACTGTGCAGGTTCTGCCCACTAAATTTCAATCTCTTACCCTTATCCCAAGCGTTGTCCATTCCTTATTAGGAAATTACTTAAATCAACCTTTTCCGTTAGCTTAAAACCATCAGGTTATTAGGTGTCACCCCACTTTTGTAACTATAAAATCTTACCGGCTTAGACAAATATCTATTTCAATTTTCTGCTAGGAATTAGCATTTCATTTGGTAAAAAAAATGACATATACTTTGAGTCATAGAGCAGTTGGCAAATAATGTTCACATCCTCTTCTCAGTACTGCTACAACTGTCACAACCCATTCACCTAACATTCCCAAGAATAGCATGCAATTAATGTCAAATGTTTCTAGCAAAGTATCAGGATCTCCTTTTAAAAATACAGATATCTGTTTGATGGGATTTGATAGTTCAAAGTAGCTAATAATTAACAATGCAGCAATAATATGTAGTTATTTTTTAAAGACAAGATGTCATGTTAAGTTCAAGCTACAGCTCTCAACATTTTACTTATTTATTTGAAGTTGATGCACAAGAGATGGATTGCACCCAGTGTATTTAAAACAGGCATAATTATTTAACCCACACCCTAAGGCACCATTTAGGTCTTTTAACCAAGAAGACCAGTTCCCTCTGTGTATCAGCCATGTACATTTTCTCAGTGACAGGAATTCAATCTGTTTTAAAAGTGATAGCTGAGGCCAAATCTTGAAAAGTCACTTTAAACCAATTTAATGACATAAAAATTTGCAGTAATATTATATATTATCAAAATGCCATACTGTGAAGATAAATTGATCACTCTACGTGGGACAATAAACTCTGTGAAATAAATATGAGAGATCAAGAAGTTTCCAGTGCAGTGAGAGCTATAGATCGAAGACCATCAGGAAGACAGTCCAAGATAACTATCTTGTACCAAATAAATTATTAGTCTTACAAGTCCAAAAAGAATACATTAGGCATGAGAACTATGAAATCTCAAGATTGTCTAAATTTGTAAAGTCAAAGAGTTTTGGAGAGATAGCAGTATTTATGTTGGTCAATGTAATTATATAAACAAATGTGTAATGATAAGGGAAGAAGAAAAAAGAAACTTTGGGGATGGGATATCTTGTATGGATGTGAAAGGTTCTGAATAGGTTAGTGCTGATTAAGTGCCCTAAGCATCAACCTCTGGTCCATGTCATGAAGACTGGAAGGGTAGGTTATAAAGGATCTTGAAGGAGTCATACACTACTATACACAATACTATGGATGCTGGAAATCTGAAACAAACAGAAAATGCTGGAGAAATTCAGCAGGTCTGGTAGTATTTGTGGTGAGAGGCGCAGTTAACGTTGAGCTCACTATGACACTTCTTTGTTATGCATAAGACCGTGTTCTTCTAACAGCTCCTGTAATCATATCTACCAAAACCTTGTAACAAGTAAATAACTGCAGTGATGCAATAAACGAATGTATAATGCTTTTTTTCCACAAAATACTTCTCATTAGACCAGAAAGTGGCTATTGCCATTCGTACTATACTATGAAGGGTATGGAGAAATGTATACCCAGAAGCAATTGGAAACAGCTCATGTAAGAGTTCATGGACTATTTACAAACTAAATGTTAGCTTAAACAAGAGGGAATTACATTAAATAAAAAAATAGAGGCAAAGGTACAATGTTTCTGAATAGCTTTGTTACCTGGAGATATAGGCAGATATGCACAAATGGTCAGAGACTCTTGTGAGGTAATCATTATTTTGAAACAAAATAAACTTAGAATTTTCACTTGAAATATAACAGAAATGGAATTACTCTTGTCTATAAATGTGGATTAAATCCCTTATTTGAAGCATGTGTAGTGCAGCCTTAATGGATTTTTGAATAGAAAATGAGCGCTCTTTGACTGTTTGGCTGTTAAAAATGATTTGTTTGTTTGCAATTCTTTTCTGTGTCTATATTCCTCCAGTTTAATACACTGGGACCAATTATCCCATCCCACAGCAGTGCTAGAATCTTGGACACAACGCAATGCTGACACATGCAGTATTATCTATCAGCTCTCCTCTATGTGACAAAATCCATCACATTCAAATACATATTGTCTTCTTTTAAAAAGTATACCCTTTACATTTCCACGTGATATATTGCGCACCATTCTTCAGCAGAAAACATAAATTGATGACTTATTCCCAGGCTATTGTTCTTAATTGGACACTAAAATTTATATGAGTAATCTGAATTGATTTGATCCAAATCAGAACACTTCCCTTGCACAAACCTCTGATGGTCAAGCTAAGTCACGACAATGATGCAAGTGAATACAAATCCATATTGCATTATGCTATTGCATAGTGTGTGTTCCATCAACATATTGTCATACTGTTCCATCCTGCTGTCAACATCTAGTTTAAGTAGTATTGATTTACATGGGGTTTATTGTCAGCAGTACACTCCTCTCAAAAGTTTTGAACAGAAGTAAATGTGAAATATTTGCATGCTATGGGGTAAAAGAGACATTTGCCTTTCTGTGAAATAAATCACAATGCTAACTATTGGAGAAGAAAATTACTTTTATTCCTTAATTAGGCTCCTTAAGCAGATACAAAACAGAAAAACAGTGTTCTGAGGAAGGGTCAGTGGACCCGAAACATTGATGCTGCTTTCTGTCTACAGATGCTGCCAGACCTGCTGAGTTTCTCCAGCAATTTCCATTTCTTTTTTCAGATTGCCAGCATCCGCAGTTCTTTGTTTCATTCCTTAAGCAGTTGAATGAGTAAGACATTGGGTTGAGTCTCACAGGGGTCTAACTGGCATGGGTTCTTACAAGGTTTGTGGCAGAATTTGGCAAGAATCCAGCGAGGTCTATGTCCATGTTAGGAGCAACACTTTGGATGTTTCCTGCTTTTGTTGAACAATGAAGTAACTCAGCAGCAGCAAGTCATCAGTTAAGAGAGACCAGAGCTTGTTAAACTCCTTATTAATACCACAACCTGCCTCATTCATACGCATCTTGCTATTTAATACCTTGGCAAACAGCTACACATCAAGAATTCTTGAGATAGACATTGCAGCAGGTATCTGGAGACTTCCATACACCACCAATTGTGAACAGCCACCATGTTGCTCAGCACCTAACAGCATCTCAGGGCCGGTCCATGGATAGCAACTATGCACACACCTTGTTCACGGACATAGGCATCAACTATTTGCCAATGCCTAATGATCATAATGGTACCTGTCCACGTCTCAGGCTTGCTCTCTTACTTAGTACCTACCTCAATGCTCGCAGCATCCATGCTTTATCTTGCCTTGCCATACTCTGCCAGTAAGAGCATTGACAATTCAGCCTGCGCCAAATGCTATCAGTACTGCCATTCTGGCATCACCAAAGATCCTCAGACAGCACCTTCCACACCCGCAATCACTTCCAACTGAAGGACAGAGGCAACAGACATATGGGAACACCACCACCTCCAAGCTCCCCTCCAAGTCACTCACCATCCTGACTTGGAAATATATCACCATTCCTTCACTGTCACTGGGTCAAAATCCTGGAATTCCCTCCCTAATAGCATTGTGGGTCAACCTACAGGAGGAGGACTGCAGCGGTTCAAGAAGGCAGCTCACCACCACCTTCTCAAAGGCAACTAGGGATGGGCAAGAAATGTTGGCCAGCCAGCGACGCCCACATCCCACAAATGAATAGAAAAAAAAACTCTTTTATGCAGGTTGCTTGTCATGCTTATCACTGGGGATCTCTCTAGTGTGGGAGTAAATGTCTTTCTGTATGAGACATCAATCTTACACCTTATGCATGTGCCAGCTGACTATGCAACAAACACACCGCACATTTGTTCAACCAAATGATGATGTCAGAAAGTGGGTAGAATCTAGAACTCAGTTTGATTTTCTGAAGAAAGGTCTCGACCCGAAACGTCAGCTTTCCTGCTCCTCTGATGCTAGTTGGCCTGCTGTGTTCATCCCGCTGTACACCTTATTATCTCAGAATGTAGAACTCAGTCCAGGTTTTTTTTTGGGGGCGGGATGGGGGCCGGGGTGGGGATAGTATTGCTTGTTAGGGAGCTTGAGTATAATCAGTCACACACAATAGTTGACATAGAATCCAGGGGCTTGGCCATAATTGTTCGTTCACTCAGGCCACTCACCTCAGGTCATGGTCAGGGGATCTGTCTCCCTACAGTCTGGGAAGTGAACAATGTCAGTCCTGAAGGGTCAGCACAAGCAGGCATGAATATTGCACATAATCTGTTAGGGAGCTGCAACAACAGAGGTCAGGCTGTGGTCAGTTATGTGTCCTGAATTCAGGTTATTGAACTCATCAGTGGTCGAGATGAATACAATCCTGGGAGTTTGGACAATTGATCATTCAAGAGGATGTGAGGAAAACCCGTAGGGCATTCAATACACCAGGGCGGAGGTGGGGGGAGAAGGAAAGACAAGTGTAGAGGTGGGGACAAGACAGTGTGAAACAGCATCAAAGGGAATGGAAGGCTTTGGGAGGAAGGGTTATTGGCAGCGACCATTATTGTGGCCTTCACAGGAGCAGGGTGGACATCATTAAGGTGTAATGTCAGGGCTTAGTGGGTCGGAAGCACAGTGGGAAGCAAAGATCCACTTGATGTGTCTGCACATGAAGGGCATCAGTGAAAATGGGCTCTCAGGATCGTTTGATGTAAAAGAAAACAGAAACATTGTGGCGGGAATACCTGGTGACCAGCTGGAATCTGGTACTGATGTGTCCATCATGAGCTACATTCTATGTCATCACTTGCGATTCTTTAGGCACGAAATGCAACTGGCAAATGCACAGGGAGGGTGGAGTCAATGTCAATGTGATGGGTGAAAACCTGTGATCTCAGCCCGCCAGACTAATGTCATTGATGGGGCAAATACATTAAGAGGCACTTGCAAATACCAACTACATTTAATTTGCAATCGTTTCATTGTCCTTTTGCAATGCATGTAGTGTGAATATACAAACAGTATGTCTGCCCATTACCTCCCCCGCATTGGTCCTTGCAAACTCAACATTGGCTTCTCAATAATACTCAAGAGGCAAATAGATCACAAATCACGGAATCCCTATAGTGTGGAAACAGGCCATTCAGCCCAACATGTCCACACTGCCCCTCTGAAGAGCACCCCACACAGACCCATTCCCCTAACCTACATCTCCCATGTCTAACCCACCCAGCCTGCACATCCCTGAACACTATGGGCAATTTAGCATGGCCAATCCAGCTATCCTGCATATCTTTGGATTGTAGGAGGAAACTGGAGCACCCAGAGGAAACCTACACGGACATGTGTAAACTCCACATGGACAGTTGCCCGAGGGTGGAATCAAACCTGGGTCCCCGGCACTGTGAGGCAGCAGTGCTAACCACTGAGCCACCGTGTCGCCCCAACAGGCTAAAGGCGAGCCATTCTCCTTCAAAGGGATGCTGTGGGAAGAAGAGACCATACTTCATTTTCTGTCATGTAAGTTTAATAATGCTGTATACCAATTGATATGAAAAGTTGCATGATGGACATGGGTCTGGGATGGGAAAGTCACTCCTTTTTGATGTAATGATTTAAGCTCAGGAGCAGCAGCAGATCACTGTAAAGGATGATGAGCACGCAGCTCACTGAGACATCTCAGACACAGGGCCCTGAGGATTTGTGGGATCCTCAGGAGGACCTGAGTTTTTGGCCTCAACTCCATTTCCTGGGAATGAGCAAGGCACAGTCTATGTATGGGCTGGGACACTGTGATGGAACTGTGCCAACTGCTAGAGTAGGACCTTCGGGCTGCAGGACTGAGAGGCCATCCTCTCCCATTAGCTGTGAATGTTGCAGTCTCTTTGCACTTCTGTCCTATTGACTCTATCCGGGAAGCGATGAGTGACCTATGTGAGATCTATCATTTGTGCACCAGGACAGGAACCAATGCCATCTTTGCAAGATCACACTGGTTCATGTTATTTCCTGATGGCAATGTCAGTGCTGCAATGGGCAGTAAGATGTGGGAACATAGCTAGCTGCCTCCAGGTGCAGAGAACTATCAGCTGCACACACTTGGCAGTGAGAAGGCTATATCACAACATTGCAGAATTCACCAGTAAGAAGGGGTCCCATTCTGTTGATGTTTGGCTTGTCTGTGATCACTAGTACCACTTTCTGGAGGGATGTGCCCACTATCCTGGTAAATTCCATGGCTCCTACATCATTGAGTATTTCATGTACTGAGTTTATTCGAAAGTTCAGCTGCCTTACAAGGGAGGTCTCTGGAGGACAAGGGTTATTTATAATGGCTGTGGTACAACGCAGAATTGCTCAAGCCTATAAACTGATACAGAGCACAGATACAAAGCTGCCCATATTTTGATCAAGGCCAAAGTGGAGCAGACAATAGGACTGATAAAGATGTGGTTCCACTGTTTAGACCAGTATGGGGGGCTATAGGCTATAGTATAGTCCAGGCAAAGTTGACTATGTCATCCTGGTGTGCTGTGCTCTGCACAATTGAAGCAAAAACGAGGCAATGTGCTGCATGTTGAGGAGCTGGGAAAACAGGAACAATTTTCCAAAGAGGAGGACAAGGACATTGAGGAGGAAAAAGTTGTCCTTGCTCATGACAGAGCTTAGCTGCGTCAGACGCTGCAAGCTAGACAGGGCCTGACTGATACGTGATTCCAGTAGATGAAAGTTGGGCATAACCAACTATCGTGAATGTTTAATAGATTTTGATCACTATGCCAACACAGCATTGTAGTGGCCACCTTCAGCCTCTTTTCCTTTTGTCTGTGTTTGCTTTTGATGGCTGTAAGTAAAAGCTCATGTTTGAAATTGTCCAATTGCTTTCCTGTGTGGGATATCTCCCAACTGGACAATGACAAGATATGGCTCTCCAGTGAACATTGAGGAAAGTGTAGCAGTGATCTAGAGAGGGCTATTTAGATGGGATGTACCTAAGGACAGATAAACTGTGTGGGATAATGTTTGAACAGTGACCAGTATGAAATAATGGGGTAATAGTGTGGGGGAGTGTTGACCACGCCTGTATGCACCACGAGCAGTGTGATATTGTTGCCCCTGCAGTGCCATTGCATTGCTTCTGAAGGGACAAAGCTGGATTGCTAACAGTTTTCTGGGTGGCGTGGTGTGTCAAAGGTAGCTGAGGTACAAGGGATGCATGCTGTTTGGTGGATATCCAGCAAGTGGCAATTTGTTCTTGGATCAGATTATGATAGGATGAGGATGGAATCAGATGTGAGAACTGTGGAATAGGTATTTAATGAGACGAGTTGGTAAGATAAAGTGGGAAATCCCGATAGACTTCGTGACTAGTATCCTTCTAAAAAGTGCAACTCAAAGTTAGCCACAAAAATATAAGATTGAAGCCAACATGTGAAAATTATAGAGACATTTCTGAATGAATCTTTTTTTAACTTCTGCCTGAATCCTTTTATTATTCTATTTACCCAAAGACTTCCAGCAGTTCTGATAACTAGTGCTCCTTTCAGACTCTGTCTTTCAGACATCAATAGTGTGCAATAAGGAGCAGAGAAGTATCTTCCCTACTGTGCATGCTAGGCTAACAGCTCTGTAATTCAAATAATTCTTGTCTCACTTACATTACATTTATGAAGTTCCTGAAATATTAGCCAGAACCTATTTCTCATCCATTTGTAAATTCTCGGGTTAAGACAACTAGCTCACATGTCCTGCATATATTTAGTCCCTTGGTTTTTATCATGTTTTAGAGGCCAATCCAAGCTCGGTGCAGGGCTAAAATCATAACATTTGGACTTTGGCTGGGTTTGTCATTCATAACTTATATGAAACATGCAGCTGGCAAATTGTTAAAAAGAAAGAAAACCATCAATATCCAGTAATACTCCTGAAGGAATATTGCACTGTTGAAGGTGACATTTTTCAAATGAGACATTAAATATAGCCTACAGTAAGACCAGTTCTATACTGTTGTAAATGAACATGAATAAGTGTTACTGCACATATGCTGTACTGGCGGTGGTAAGAGAGAACATTTTCTGAATCTTTACAAACTCAGGGTCCAGTTCTATGCAATCTGCCATCTCCTATCAAGGCTTCTTATACACATGCTCAGAAGCTTTTCTTAAAGTAAAACTCACTAACCCATTACACCATATTTGCCACTAAGTTGTTTTTTTTTTGCAGTATCTCTTTTAACCATTAGCACAAAACTTTTAACTCTTTCATTCAGCTTTCCACATACCTCTCCGACCTTGCCCTAAGTCTCTTTTGCTTGAGGCATTAATGTTCAACTGTGTTCTCAGCTTTCTTAGAGGGCGTATAGGATGTATGTGCTTTCTTATCATTGTCAGAGATGGGAATAAAGTGTGATGGCAGCTTCTCTGTAGATTAGACCATTTCTGGACCTTCATCAAGAAGTAGAAGTGCATCATTGTAGGTAAAGAAAAAGATTTCTGGACCAGGATCTGCAAGAATTTCTTGCATAGCTCTGTGGTATGCAGAATGATGGCAAATTGATTTACTTCACCATGAATTTCTGAACCCTTTCCAGGATCATCTTAATTATGCAGATGTTCATCATCCCCAACATATTAGATTACAAATTTAAACATGGTTCTCCCTCTCGAGTTTCTTTTTGAAACTCAAGATCATCACTCAAGAACTGTAAAAGATCATTTATCCCAATCCAACAATTCACAATGATCGTTAAGATCTGAATATTTCCGTTAAAGTTTTTTTTTCTCCATCAATGTATCACTTTGTTGCATCAGTTACATGGGAATATGAGCTGTCTCAGCAAGATTTTTGGAAATCGCCTGTATCCTTTTATTTTCAGTATCTGAGGCTTGATTGCATTTTAGGAGGACAGTCATTGTGAGGCCGTCAGACTGCAAATGGTTTCAAGCACAATGCATCATCGTGTAGACTTTATATGTGACGCCGTTCACAAAAGCAGTACTGCACATGTGCAGCGAAGTGTGTGTATGCGATTTTGAACTGGGCTTCAGAGGCAGGGACAGGGCACATGCAAAGATGGAAGGGAAAATTCCCTACAGTGAGAAGGCAAGAGGGCCCAGGACCCCACCCAGGAGGTTTCTGGGAGGTAGTGTGGCAAGAGGTGCACAAGAAGAATCCAGGAGACCCTCTCCCCATCTCCCCAGACAGCTCCGGAACGTTAACAACTCAGGTCCCAGTTCCATTCCTGCTCTGATTTCTTGTGATTTTATGTAATCTGACACTGTTATGACATAGCTCATCACCGACATACACAGCAGCTATTCTTTGAGTAAAAGTATAGTTACGATGTTACTCCAAATCTTCCCCTAAGTCTTTAATCAATTGACGATTTACTCTACTCATCTTCCTACAGCTCTTTTCACAAATTGTCTATAATTTATAGGGCAAGTTGGTGGGGATGATTTCACCAATCACCCTGAACATGCATCTCTGAGGCTACTCATTCATTCTCCAAGTTTCCAAAGGCGATGTTATTATAGTTTTCTCCTTAGGATCAGGATACACAGCATATTCAGCTACTGGTTTATATTCTCACAAAACTGAAGCATTCATGTTTTATTGAAAAGTACCATTTAGTTTTTGGACAAGGAATGATATTGGCTGTTACAGCCTCGTTATCATAATGTTATTGCATTACTAGTTCCTGAACCAAGTATGGGCTGGTCATGAATGCTGAGTCTCTACGTTTATGGTTTTTCTTTCTGTCCTGCACTGTAATAGTTGAAATTAATGCGCGGGGAAGGGAGGAAAATTGATTTATATCCTGTACCCCTCAGAAGTTGCCAAGGGTGAAAGTATTCTGTAATGGTGTAGACTGATAGTTGAACAGGTCTAAATGAAAAACTTCATTCTTTCTCAGGTGGTTTTATGGTATGTACCCATCACTTGATTTTGTCAATGGCTTGATTGTGCGACTATGATGGTGCAAAGTGGGGAAGAGAAACGTATGAAAGGGCAAAGAATCAGAAATACTCATTGCAAAATGTTACTGTTGCCAGAAGCAAGCACAACTGGGAATCAATGCATGAAAAATATGGTCTTAAAAGAGGTTGCAATGGCTTCCAGGATGGGTTTGTTGAGCTTTGGACTTCAGTGCAGTGGGAATAATAGTCCACCAGGCAAAGGCCATCCCTTTAAATACAAATAGATCAATACCACCATATTCTCCTGGCCTGGCTGAAATAGAGGAGAGAAGAAGTGACTCTTATCTGTTCCAGTCTATAAGTTGCATAGGTAGTGCAATTGGAGACTATGTCTCAAGGTAAAGTGAGATAATTAGCAACAATACTGATTGCTGTACTCTGGTCCAACACTTGGAAGTTATATTGAAAAAAAAGGAGTGTGGGCATTGCTGGCTGGGCCAGCATTTTTGCCCATTTTGTAGTTGCTGTTGAGAAGGTGATAGTGCCCTGCTTTCTTGAGTCGCTGCAGTCTATTTAACGTAGGTTGACACTGAATACCATTAAAGAGGGAGTTCCAGGATTTTGACTCTCGAAGCTGAAAGAATGGTGATATGTTTCCAAGTCAGGGCGGTGAGTGGCTGGGAGGAGAGTGTGCAGTTGGTGGTGTTCCCATATAGCTGTTGTCTTTGCCCTTCTAGGTACTCAAATGTTCTGGGTGGATCTTCTGCGAATCACCAGATGGAAAGCTTGAAAAGTCACCAACCTTACATCGCTGATCAAAAACTTATTAATAATACTGATGTAATGGCATTATTCAATGTACTGGTGCAGGACAGGGCTACTGGGGACAGGAGAACATATGAATCTGTGTACTCTTTCTAGCCTGTGATTGAACTACACAAATTTCCCTGCAATTTCTCCACTGTGTGTGGGAAATAATGCATAGTTAAGGTCATGAAGGCCTGATGTCTTAAAACAATTCTTTCTTCTTCCTTCAGTAGCAAATTGAAGTCTATCATTGATAGTCTGGTGTCTCACTTAAGAATATTCCATAGCCGTGTCATATCGCGCACAGTACAGCGGATGTCTCTGCAGTCTGGGTGGCAGCTTTGCAAGTTACTTAGGAACTTTGTGTTCAACAAAGTTACCAACAGCTTGTGGTCAGTCTCAGTTTTAAACCAGCGCATCACAATGTGGTCAGAGAACTTCTCACTTAAAGCAACTATACAGTGTGCTGCGACCACATCTGAAGGACTTTGAACAGATTTGATCACCTTATTTAAAGAAAAGGTATTATTTCATTGGAGGCAGTTCTGAAAAAGTCTACTAGGATGATCCCTGGTATGGAGGGATTGTCTTTTGAGCAAAGATTAACAGGTTGGGGCCCTACTCATTGGAGTTTAGAAGAATGAGAAGTGATCTTATTGACACATATAGCATTCTTAAAGGGCTTGACAGGGTAAGTGCTGAGAGAATGTTTCCTCTTATGGGAGCGTCTAAGACTAGAGGATATTGCTCTGAAATTAAGGGGCACCAATTTAATACTAATCCAGCCCCATGCTTGTTATCTCGAATTCTCCAGCATCTGCAGTACCTTTTATCTCTAATACTAAGTTGAGGAAGGATTTCTTCTCTAAGAGAGTTGAGCTCTTTAAACTTTGGAACTCCCTGCCACAGTGAGCTGTGGGAGCAGAGTCCTTGTGTATATTTTCAGGATGAGAGATAGATTCTTGATCAGTAGGGAAATCAAGGGTTATGGAGAAAGGGTGGCAAACTGGAAGTGAGGAGTGTGAAATCAGTCATAATTCTATTGACTGGCAGAGCATGCTCAAAGGGGTGATGGCCTACTCCTGTTCTTACTTCTTGTCTTGTGGTCTTGAGTTGTTGTGAGCATGTCTTTCTCATTGATGACACATCTTCTATCTGTGTCAACAAAAGTATTTGATTTCCTCGAGGAAAATATATATTTTATTCTGTAGGTTTGCCTTTGAAAGTGTTATCTTGTGTTTGTTTGTTTAGATATTAAAAAAAGACCGCTGGAACTGCAGACATGGCTTTATTGCCTGGTGGCAATTACCTTCCACTAATGTTTGCAGTTCCTGTGATTAAAAGGACCAAAGCAAGTAATATTCTTTTCCAATTATCTGTGAAATCATTTTGTTATCTTCGACAGGTATTGTTTGCACAAATGAATAGTTAAGTTATACAAAAAAAAAACACTGGAACAAGGCTCACAGGGCTGCGATATTTTACAACTAAAGTCAAATTCGTTTTCTCAGCAAAGTGGCTGCATTATCACCTAATTTGAATTCTGTTAAGAGCCATACCTAACAGCAAGTAACTACCATCTGAATACAAATGATAGACATCAAAAGATAAGGAGAATAGAGGATAGATTTTCTGTGCTCTCATCTTAGTTGAGGTACCAGGCAGCTCAGATGGGTTGGTAAATTGCAGGCACACTGCCTGTAATTTTCCAATCAATAATCATAGTCAGTCTGCAACAACATTGCAGGCAAGCATTTGGAAAACATGTATTTCCGTCCACTGTACTTACTGGGTTTTCTACTGGTGATTCTATAAAACATATGGTTAGAAATTGAAAATCAACTAACTACAAGTTCACTTCTTCTGAAATTAAGAAAGTGAAGAACGAATGAAGATCCTACTGCTTGACAGCACCATCATTGGAAATTAGATCATAAACAATGAATGAGAAAGGTGTGATTGACATTAAAAAAATCTCTTGAAGGAGGAGCAAGCTGTACAATTTTAAAGATTGGGGAAAGCTTAATTTATAATAGAAGCCTGAATTGCTAGGCTGGTGATTTATCTAAATCATAAGCTAAAACATGTTTTGCAATTTTTTTTGGTGATCTTACTGCCATCTATATAACGTCATCACAAAAGTTTACAACTTGTCCTTTTTTTAAAAAAAAAGTTTTATTCCACATGCAGACTTTTCCTAATTTTCCATTGTGCAGTCAAAGTTCAACTTTGGGTGTGGAAATGAGCATCATCGCCACTCGGGTAGATTAGCTTTCCTCACACAATTACACAGTTTTCAACTAATTACATATGCTTGATGTATTCATAGAAAATACTGAATACATTCTGTGGAGATATAAACACAGTTAACGTTTCAAATCCAATATGACACTTCTTCAGAACTGAGAGAGACTGAAAATGGTGTTGTTTATACTTTCTACAGATGCACATGAGAAAGGAGGAGAACAGATAGTGTAGAAGTTGAGTGGCAAAGACAGAAGGGTTGCTACTAGTGGTGGAAGTGAAATAAAAATGTAAAGCTGGTATAAATTAAGGAGTGAGGTGGGGGAAGAAAAAAGAATCCTCTGCTGAGAGCCAAGTAAAGAACAGAACAAGGCTGGGGGTAAAGAAGAGGTGGTGGAAGAGGAGAAAATATAAGAAAAATGGAAGACATGTATCACATAGCCATACTGTAATATTGTGAAATTCAGTTGCGTCCTGGAGGCTGTAAAGTAATTAAGTGAGGAATGAGAGGTTATTCCGAGCTTATGTTGTGCTTCATCGGAACACTGCAATGGGCCCAGGGCAATAATGTTAGCATGGGAGGAAGGTGAGTTATTGAAATGGTGAGCAAATAGAAGGGCAGGGTGATTCCTGTAGATAGAGTGGAGGTGACCTGCAAAGCAGTCACCAGTCTGAGTTTGCTCTTACCGTTGTTAAGTGTACCACATTGTGGGCAGCTAATAAAGTAGACGAGTTTGAAAGAAGAACAAGTAAATCACTGCTTCACCAGGGAGGTGTGTTTGCAGCCTTGAGCACTGAGGAGGGAGGAAATGTACAGGCAAGTCAGAAAGCAGAACACTAAATGAATCCCCTGAACTCTAACACCAACTCTTATCTGGGACTCAGGTCCAGCAGAACTCCGCTGACACCAATGCAACTCCGCCCACCACCGCTGACAACTCCACCCACAGCCAAAGCTGCACGGCCCACCACCAACGCCGACGTCGCTCCGCCCATCGCTTCCACAGCCATCAGCTCCAGGAGAGACAGTAGCACCCAAACCCGCCGGGTCTTCACCATCTCCCCTCAGACCTTCCCCTTACTGAGGACGAACGGTCAGTCCTCAGTCAAGGGCTCACCTTTGTCCCCCTCCACCCACACATCAACGAGTACCAGTCACGTTTGGACGTTGAGCAGTTTTTCCACCGCCTCCTCCTCCGCACTGACTTCTTTAACCGTGAGCCTAGCCCTCCGTCTACTGACCCCTTCTCCCGCCTCCAACAAACCCGTCCTCCAGGACACCACCCCAAGGCCTCCTTCCCTCCCTCGACCTCTTCATCTCCAACTGCCATCGAGACATCAATCGCCTCAACCTCTCCACCCCTCCCACCCACTCCAAACTCTCCCCTACAGAACGTGCAGCCCTCCGCTCCCATCCCAACCTCACCACAAAACCCGCGGACAAGGGAGGGGCAGTTGTAGTATGGTGCACTGACCTCTACAGCGCCGAGGCCAGGTGTCAACTCTACGACACTTCCTCCTACCGTTCCCTTGAACATGACCCCACCCCCAACAACCAAACCATCATCTCCCAAACCATCCACAACCTCATCACCTCAGGTGACCTCCCACCCACAGCCTCCAAACTCATTGTTCCCCAACCCCGCACCACCCACTTCTATCTCCTTCCCAAAATCCACAAACCTGACTGCCCTGATCGACCCATTGTCTCCACCTGCTCCTGCCCCATCAAACTTAATTCCACCTATCTCGACTCCATTTTCTCCCCCTAGGTCCAGGAACGCCCTACCTACGTCTGTGATACCGCCCACGCCCTCCACCTCCTCCAGAACTTCCAATTCCCTGGTCCCCAACACCTCATCTTTACTATGGACGTCCAGTCCCTATATACCTGCATTCCCCATACAGATGGCCTAAAGGGCCTCCGCCTCTTCCTGTCCCACAGGCCCGACCAGTCCCCCTCCACTGACACCCTCATGTGCTGAGCCGAACTCGTACTCACCCTCAACAAATTCTCTTTCAATTCCTCCCACTTCCTACAGACAAAGGGGGTGGCCATGGGTACCCACATGGGCCCAAGCTATGCCTGCCTCTTTGTAGGTTATGTGGAACAATCCCTCTTCCATAGCTATATTGGCCCTAAACCCCACCTCTTCCTCCGTTACGTTGATGACTGTATCGGTGCCGCCTCGTGCTCCCACGAGGAGCTCAACAGTTCATCCACTTCACCAACACTTTCCACCCCAACCTTAAGCTCACCTGGACCATCTCTAATACCTCTCTCTCCTTTCTGGACCTCTCTGTCTCCATCTCTGGCAACCACCTAGAAACCGATATCCATTTCAAGACCACTGACTCCCACAGCTACCGAGAATACACCTCCTCCCACCCACCTTCCTGCAAAAATGCCATCCCTTATTCCCAATTCCTTCGCCTCCACCACATCTGCTCCCAAGATGAGGCATTCCACTCCCATACATCTCCGATGTTCTCATTTTTCAAGGACCGCAACTTCCTCCCAACAGTTGTCGAGAACGCTCTCGACCTTGTCTCCCGCAACTCATCCCTCACACCCCCTCCCCGCAATAACAACCAAAACAGAATTCCCCTCGTCCTCACGTACCACCCCACCAATCTCCGGATCCAACGCATCATCCTCTGACACTTCCGCCACTAGCACGAGGGGACATAGCTTTAAATTGAGGGGTGATAGATATAGGACAGATGTCAGAGGTAGGTTCTTTACTCAGAGTAGGAAAGGCGTGGAATGCCCTGCCTGCAACAGTAGTAGATTCGCCAACTTTAAGGGCATTCAAATGGTCATTGGATAAACATATAGATGATAATGGAATAGTGTAGGTTAGATGGGCTTCAGATTGGTTTCACAGGTCAGCGCAACATCGAGAGCCGAAGGGCCTGTACTGCGCTGAAATGTTCTATGTTCTATATGTTCTATCTGCAATCTGACCCCACCACCAAAAGCATTTTTCCCTCCCCACCTTTACCTGCTTTCCGGAGGGACCACTCTCTCCGTGACTCCCTTGTCCGCTCCACACTCCCCTCCAGCCCCACCACACCCGGCACTTTTCCCTGCAACCGCAGGAAGTGCTACACCTGCCCCCACACCTCCCACCTCACCCCCATCCCAGGCGCCAAGACGACTTTCCACTTCAAGCAGATGTTCACCTGCACATCTACTAATGTGGTATACTGCATCCGCTGTTCCCGTTGTGGCCTCCTCTACATCGGGGAAACCAAATGGAGGCTTGGGGACCGCTTTGCAGAACACCTACGCTCGGTACGCAATAAACAACTCCCCCTCCCATTCTTCAGACGACATGTCCATCCTGGGCCTCCTGCAGTGCCACAACGATGCTACCCGATGGTTGCAGGAACAGTAACTCATATTCCGCCTGAGAACTCTGCAGCCCAATGGTATCAATGTGGACTTCACAAGCTTCAAAATCTCCCTTCCAGCTACCGCATCCCATAACCAGCCCAGCTCGTCCCTGCCTCCCTAACCTGTCCTTCCTCCCACCTATCCCCTCGTCCCACCTCAAGCCCCACTCCCATCTCCTACCTACCAACCTCATCCCGCCCCCTTGACCTGTCCGTCCTAGCTCCTCCCTAACTCCTCAACTACACTTACCTTTACTGGCTCCATCTCCACCTCTTTGATCTGTCTGTCTCCTCTCCACATCTTCTCCTTTATCCATCTTCTGTCCACCTCCCCCTCTCTCCCTCTTTATTTCAGAACCTCCTTCCCCTTCCTCATTTCTGAAGAAGGGTCTAGGCCCGAAACGTCAGCCTTCCTGCTCCTATGATGCTGCTTGGCCTGCTGTGTTCATCCAGCTCTACACCTTGTTATCTCAGATTCTCCAGAATGTGCAGTTCCTACTATCTCTGAACTAACATTGCCATTGCTTCTTTTGCCAGTCAAGGTGAAGTAAAAAATTTTTACCCAGCAAGTAGTTGGGATCTGGAATCCAATGCCTGAGAGCTAAGTGAGGAATATTCAATCAAGTCTTTTGTAAGAGAATTGGATAATTATTTGGCAAGAAGATATTTGCTGGGCTACAGGGCAATGGTGAGTGAGACTAGATGAGTTGATCTTGCAGAGATGTGGTAAGCCAAATAGCTGTCTTCTGTGTGTATCACTTTATGATTCTAAATGTCTCACCACAGATTCATAAATCATTCAAATGTTTCCCTAGTTTAACAAAAGAAGACAAAAGATGAGAAAGTTCAATTGTCAATACTAGCGGAAAGTTTTTGAAATGCCTGTGCAATTTTTTTTTTCTATTTCAATGGTGGTATTAACCTTTTCAATAAAAAAAACTTTATTAAAGTAGCAAAGGAAATCGTATTGCTTTGTTTTAAAAGCCTAAGGATACAACTTTAAATAGAATATCTGGCTATATTATATAAATAATGGCCAATTTGTATTTGCAAATTCTGTAATTAGAAAATAAATCATAACTCTAATACAAATTACATTTAGAAAACATAAAAGAATCATAAAATCCCTACAGTGTGGAAACAGGCCCTTTGGCCCAACAAGTCCACACTGACCCTTGGAGCATCCCACCCAGGCCAATCCCCCTAAACACTTCAGGCAATTTAGCATGAACAATTCACCCAGCCTGCACATCTTTGAACTGTGGGAGGTAACCCATGCAAACAGGGAGAAGGTGCAAACTCTGCACTGACAGCTGTTTGAGGCTGGAATTGAACCTGGGTTCCTGGGGCTGTGAGGCTGCAGTGCTAACCACTGAGCCAGTGTGCTGCCCCTAACATCAGGGAAATGTTCATCATATTTACATCTGTAGGTTAAGTTGATGGCAGAACTTTTTAAACACATTTATAAAACGTAGAGAGAAATTTTCATTTAATTTGAGGTGTAATGAAATTGTACACTGGTTCAATGCTGACTTTGTTAAATAAATAGATTACAAAAATATTCTCCTAATCTCATCCCCAAAAAATTCTTAAAACGTTATTACATTACTTATACTAATTCATTATCTTGACATCCTGCTTTTAGAAATAAATAAATTGAGAAATACTTAACAATCACAATGAAGCATTGGAGATAAAAGGTACTGCAGATGCTGGAGAATCCGAGATAACAAGCAGCCCAATGGTATCAATGTGGATTTCACAAGCTTCAAAATCTCCCCTCCCCCTACCGCATCCCAAAACCAGCCCAGCTCATTTCCACCTCCCTAACCTGTTTTTCCTCTCACCTATCCCCTCCTCCCACCTCATGCCCCACCCCCATCTACTAACATCATCCCGCCCCCTTGACCTGTCCGTCCTCCCTGGACTGACCTATCTCCTCCCTACCCCACTACCTACACTCACCTTTACTGGCTCCATGCCCGCCTCTTCGACTTGTCTGCCTCCTCTCCACCTATCGTCTCCTCTATCCATCCTCTATCCACCTCCCCCTCTCTCCCTATTTATTTCAGAACCCTCTTCCCCTCCCCCATTTCTGATGAAGGGTCTAGGCCCGAACCGTCAAGTTTTCCTGCTCCTATGATGCTGCTTGACCTGCTGTGTTCATCCAGCCCCACGCTTGTTACAATGAAGCATTGCTTAGTTTAAAAATGATGATCTGCTTTTCATAGAGCCAAATTTTTCCACTTGCAGTTAGAGTGTGGTGAAAAGTGACATGACCTAACCCCAGAAAAGGTTCCCCAACCTGTTATGATATCCTAACTGGAACCACTGACTATTAGTTTCTTGGGTGAGAGAGAATAAACTGGTCTCCCTTGTTTATTCACCTGTCCCTAAGTTAGCTGCAACAAGCTGAATATAAAAAAGGAGATAGGAGGAACTGCAGTTCCTGAAGTCAGAAGCAACACAGAGTGGAGCTGGAGGAACACAACAGGCCAGAAAACATCAGAGGAGCAGGAAAGTTGACATTGAGTCAGGACCCTTCTTCACACTGTTGTCTCAATTTAAAAAGGATATTTTTCTTTCTGGATTTCTTTCTCCAAGGTCGAAATTAAATTATGCTTTAAAAAGGATAAAATTTAATTAAGATTTCTTGAATTAACAAAATGAATGTGTTGTTTCTTAATTATTACATGCAATAAGAAATTGTAACACAACACAGAGAAATTAGAAATAAGAGGCAAGTCCAAAAAAGTTTAAAAACATTCAATTAATCTGTGAATTGTTCACAAAGAGCGGTGAGTTGAAATTTGCAGCGGAGGTCACTGGTAACAGTAACATTGATAGTTGAATTAGCTGTTTCCTGATCCTTAGTTTGGCAGATTGGTTGAGATTCTGTAGTTCTGATTCTTGTTGACCTTGACTGAATTCCACCAGTCTGGATGTTAGGGAGAGTCCTTTTATTGCCCTACTGCTGTTGTGACTAAGTGATTCATAGATCTCAAAGTAGGAAGTTCTTTACCTGAAAAGTGGGGGTGACCAGGGTTATAACTCATTCAGAGATACTAAGAACTGCTGATGAGTCAGAGATAACACAGCGTAGAGCTAGAGGAACACAGCAGGCCAGGCAGCATCAGAGGAGGAAGAAAGCTGACATTTCTGGTTGGGACCCTTCTTCAGAAAAAGACAAGGTGTTAGTTCTTTGACTGTGGCCTTCACAGCACGTAACTGATTGAATCCAGACTGATACACTCAAGAATGTTTAATCCCACTAGCACACATCAGTAGAGTTGAAATTGACTTTTTAACCTCTGTCCATGAGCATCCTTCAAAGGAAAAACACAAAATGGATCTGAGATTTACAAATCCAGAGGAGATGGCTTGCTGTGGAGGTTATCAACCCTTCGTTTTCATTGTAGTCACAGGACATCACAATCCAGGTTATTGAAGTTCGCTTGGCACCTTCAGTCGTTATGTCCCATCAGCCCCACACAGAATTCTTGTCAGAATTTACACCTGCAGTTAGTGCGTTTCTGTAGCAGTCCTCTTTTGAAAACAAAAAAGACATTTTGGAATTAGGATCTGAAAATACCTGTGATATCTCAGTGCTCTGACCCTCCATCATAACACAAGAGAGTTTCATTATGTTTGGCCCACCATGGTCTGCAGTGAATTCTCTTGGAGCAGTAAGTGCTCACCACTTCTGGGACAGTTCAGCTTCCATGCCTCCAACAACATACTTAAAGCCCAGATGTACACAACTTCAAGTGTTACAAGCCAGGAACTGCCTCTCAAGCTGTGGTGTTCCACACTGAAAATGTCTAAGAAGAAAGCAAAACTAGCTCCCCAAATCGCGGTTAGGGATCTTGGGGTGCTGATGGTTGGGATGGTGGGGAGCAGTCTTTTTCCATACTGACAACTAAAGGAGACCATATCAATAAACCCTGTAGCCTGGACAGAAGTTGAAACTGTGGCTCAAAAGATTTTTGCTCTAAAGGGGCAAATGCCACCATCTTCTGTCTGCAATATCACACGCACAAGACCACTACTTACTATGAATCTGCCATAGCACATGTATCTCTCCAAGTCTCTTAGACAACAATGCTCAGTCTTGTGTGCATCATATCCACTTAGCAGTTCTCATCCTTTTCGTTCTTCCAAACTACTAACCAATCCCGATATCAGCGTTTTCTAGTCACTCACTGGAGATACCTCCCCTGTCATTGCATAGCCATTAATGCTTTTGCATCCACTTCCATCATACTTAATTCCTCCTTTTCTCTCATTGCAGAAATTACTGGCTCACATCCCGGAATGACATATCAACAGCATTCCAAATGACTTACCTTTAATCAAACTGCTTGCACTTGACCTGGCGGACAGACTGTAGCTAACTTCCTGTGGAGTAATCAGATGAACCACAAAAATCACTGTGATAGTCATTCCTGGCTACTATAATCCCCATGCACCCTACTATGGGCTCTCCTTTCACACATTCTCATTTGCTTGAAGTACATGCATTGTGCTTGCTGTGTAAGCTGCTGGCACATGTTGCAGCCATGAAGACAGTGTAGCACAGTGCTATGCATTAACACATCTATTCCTGTATGAATAAAATATTTACAGTTCAGTCCTCGTCATCGTACAGAAAGAGAGAAAACCAGATTGAGACAGAAAAAAAATACTAAACAACAGAAGCTGGCAGCCTGTAATTCAGTGCTAAAGTCAATATGGGCTAAGAAAGCAATGTGAATCAGAAAAAGGCTGGCAGTTTCCAAGTATATGATCGAGTGAGTGAATGTTAAGAAAGCAAACTAAAAGCCACAGGATGCTAGTGTCTATTTCAGTGCAAAAGCATTCTGTGCAGATGGATGGAATGTGTGGCTCATTCAGCGCACAACACAAAGTGGCAGAAGCATGCAAGTCATAGGTGTCCATCAACTCAAAACCGAAGTCTTCTCTGTTTAATCCACGAGTAGGAATGATGTGGTGAAGCTGGTGCTTTGCCAATGTGCCGATGCATGGATGAGTCAGGAAGGATTGATGCCATGGACCATTCAGGGACATTGTGGCACCATCTCTTCTGCACAATGGTTGAGACATGTATTTGTTGAGATGCAACTGTCAGGCACCTGCTCTGTATTATCTGCCGGGAATTCCCACTGCACAATATCTCGACAGAGCAGAACAGAGGAAATTTGGGGAGTTGAGGCTTTAGAGAGATGCAAATACATTGAAATAAGGCAGTCAGTCATTACTCAAGGTTGCAACTTAGAAGTTATCATTTAAGACTTGAAGGAAAAAGAGGGAATATTTTCCTCAATATCATCCAAAAATCTGATATTTCATTTTCACCTTTTCTCATCATTATTTTTGCCATTGGTCTTAGCACACCAGGAATGACAGAACTTCTGTCCTGAGCCTCTATTTTATTCAGTTGTTTGGAATGTTTAATTACTACTGCCCTAATCTGTTTAAATCTGAGGTGGTTAATTGCAGAATGATGTTTTAGCACTTTGGAAAGAGATAAGAAATTCAGAAACATGGAAAGTGCAACTGCAAATCCTGTTGCAATGAGTGAATATTTTACAAGATTTCAGTTAGCAGTATAGAACTGCTGAAATGTATTTTAACAAATACACCTTTGGTTGTCCTTCTAAAGTAGTCAGAAAATATAGATCATTTTAGTGGATTTAGTGATCATTAAAGTAACAGACATCAAGAGGAAATTGAATGCTTTCAAGCTGCCAGTAATACAGTCAAGTGCTCCCAAATCAATTTTGGCACTGCAAAATGCAGAACCAAAGCTGCCTGCACTCTACCCCAATGATGTGCCTCATCACAACATAAAATGTTAATTATTTGAAGCATAATGTGAATTTTCCATGCCAACCCCATTTCATGACTTTTGTATGAAGTACCAGACACAGGATCAGTTTATAGCATGCTTTCCTGTTTCACAGTTTGCTGTAAAAGAAAAATGGGATAAGTTTTAATTTGGCTGTGGAGGTCGTACTGAACGCAGGTGGCTAGACAATTCCCTTTTACCAGCCGGCATGCCTGTTTGCCAAAAGTTCCCCATCCTCAGGACACTTTGGAAGAAACTGGACTGGGATACTGAGGAAGAGAAAGGCTTTACACCTTAAAGCAGCAACTTAGGCCATTTAATTGGCTGTTGCAATGCTGGCACAAACAGCCTGCATGTGAACCCATCACTGGGACTGAAACATAGCAGGCAGATGAAGGCTTTCTCCTGGCGAGGCAATGTTTCATTCTTCAAGGAAACACCGAGATTGCAACTATCCCTGAACCTAATATTTCTATCACACCACAGCTCCAGCTTCCACTAGCCTCTAAATCACGGTGACTCGGCAACTTTGACCGCTTTAAAATTATCTCTCGTGATAACTTGCCTTTCTTAACTTGCTTTAGCAATTGGTATTTGTCACTTAGTTTGCTATATCCTTCTGGAAAAAAAAAATTGCAGTTTCCCTGCTGCCAAGTTTCTGATGAAATCATTCGAGAGTTGGAACTCCATCCCTGGAGTGAACATGCAGTCCAAGGAAAGCAAACCAAATTGAAACAAAGTAAAATAACTTGACAGCTGTGCATAATTTATTGCTGAAGGAAAAGCATATCATAAATGTCACCGTGTTGTTTTTTTCATGTGAATTATACATGATGTGTTTATTTGAAAAAGTGATTTTGATTATCAAAGATGACATCATAACCTGTTACCTTTCTCATGGTGTAATTGTTTGGCTGACCACAGGTCCAGTATATTGTCCCCAGTTTTCACTTACAGCTTTTGCTATTGTTTTCTAAGGGTTTAATCGCTTTTTCATTTCACGAATGTGAAAATTATCATATAACCTTTACAAAAGAAATATCTTAAGATTTCTTCATATTTTCTTTAGCTCCTTATACTGCTTTGATTGGGAGCATACAGTGCAATTTGGCTACGGGAATACAGCAGTTAGCAATGGAGGAGTCTCGGTCTTGATTTTGTCTAACAAGTTTGAAGTACTTTCTACCTGTCTGCATAATAAGAAGGATTGCCGGGTTGATGAGCAAATGACCATTGCAACATACTACAGAATGTAATTCAAGGGATGGAAAGTGAAAAAAATGTAGAAGTGATAGGGTTTGTGGAATCAGATGAATAGGCAGATCAAGTGTTCTCTGCAGCTATGACCAGAAGAACCAAAGATTGTGTTGCTAGTCTAGTGTTTGGGTTAAGGGCATCGCCTTGTGCCTGGAAAGGAACCTGAAGTGGAAGGGAGAGAATCCAACTGTCATGACCCATTTAGGAACCAACATCATAGAAACTAAATAATATACACTTGAACATATAAACATATAGACTTCAATAATAGTCTGCCTTTCAATTCTGCCTATTAAAGAGCATGACCACAACCTTTCCAACATCAAACTCCTTCAGCTACATTTTTGCCTATTCTTTCATCTTCTTGTAAATTCCTTATGTCCTTGTCACAACATAAATCTACCACCTACTTTTGTACTAGAGCAAAAATTTGGATACATTGCAGTCTTCCCCTCAAAATTTGCATACACACATTAATCTCGAATCTCTGTCTTGGGTATGTTAAGAAATTTACAAACCATGCTATTACACCGGATGCCTTTTGTAATAACTTTTCATGTGGCATGTTACTCAAATATTTTCTGGAAATCCAAATGAACAGCATCTACCAGTTTCAATAATCAACTCTGCTTGTTATAGCTTCAAAGAGCTTTAAGTTTGTCAAACATATTTCCCCTTGTACAAAACCATGTTTACGACGATCGTGTTAAGCTTTTCCAAATGTCCTGCTGTTTCTTTCTTAATAAAGGACCGTAGAAATTTCCAAATGACGAATGTTAGGCTAACTGGCCTATATTTTCCTGCCGTCTGTTTCCCCCTCTTCGTGAGCAGGAGCATTGAAATAGTAGTCTTTGAATCTGCTGGAACTCTTCCTGAAATCCAGTGAATTCTGGAAAATTTCAACTAATCCTTCACTATCTCTAGAGCCCCTGCCATTAAAACTCTTGGATGTAGTCCATCAGATCCTGAAAAATTTGTCCCATTAGTTCGTGAAATACTTAGTCCCTAGTGATAGAGACCTTACCAGAAATTTCCTCCCATTAGCACCCTGCTCGATTTGAGATTTTATAGTGTTCTCCACCATGACAAGTACTGAAATGTATTTGTTTAAATCATTTGCCATTTCCATATTCCTCACATTGTCGAGTTGCATCCTTCAAGGGTCCCACATACACGTTAGCCACTCTCCCCTTTTTTGTATACCCATAGAACGTTTTCCTTTTTTTGCTTACATTTCTTGAAAATTTACTTTGAAAATCAATCTTATCCCTTTTTAGTCAGCTGTTGCTAGTTCCTAAAAGTAAACCCAGTCCTTTCACCTGCCATTGATTTTTGCTGCTTTGTACGCCTTACTTTTTGATTGGATTGTTAACGACAGGGGTTCATAGTTCCAACTGAGTCCAAAATAAATTTTTACTGAGTGTTATGAAATATTTACTTAAATGTCTGCTGCTGCTCATCTACTAATGTTCTTTGTTTTTGCTTCCCCAGCCTACTTTAGACAAATCTTTTTCATAATGTAATTACCCTTTAAGTTTTGGACACTGGTTGAGATCAGAATTGCTATCTTTCTGTTAGAATTTCAAATTCTACCATGTCCAAATGCCACATTGTAGAAGATCTTCACCTATGCAATCTCTGATCAAATATACTTCATTACACATTACGAGATTGAAAGTAAGCCATTTCTGCGTAGTTGTGAAATGTACTGCTCTAAAGAAACAATTCCTAAAGCACTCCAAATAAGTGTATCCTGTGTAGATTAGAATTAACCATGACAGTTGTAGTTCCCTTCTTAAATGTCTCCATTTTTTTGACTTATACTGTGTCCTACAGTAATGCAACATCTCGGCACCTACAGTTGACTCCTGCCCATGAGTTCTTTCCCTTTCTATTCCTTATTTCCACCCAAATTAATTCCACGTCATAATCAATTGCATTTATATCATTACTCACCACTGCAATAATATCTTCCTTTATTATCAAAGCAACCTCATTTTTTCATTTTACCTTATTTATTTCCAGGACATTGAATATCAGTGAATGAGTACCCAGCATCCATAAATTTTGCCATAGCTCCTTAATAGAAAAAAAATGAATGTGACATTATAGTTATTTGTGCTGTCAACTCATCCATCTGGTTATCTGAATGCACATAGCATTTATAAAAGAGCCTTACACTTTACTTTTTTTAAACCACTATTACTTATTCTAGTTCTACCATCTCTTGCACATATTTTCTGTCCCTTTCTGTAACAGTTAATTTGGCTGTTCACAACCCTGCACCTGTTCTCTCTTATTTCTTTTTGATTTTTATACTTTCTTTCTATTGATGCCTCCTTGAAACTTCAATTTGGTTAAAGTCCTAACTACGACTTGAATTATACAATTTATCAGGACACTTCTCCCAGCATGGTTCAAGCCAAGTACGTCCCAGTGGAACAGTTCTGACTTCCCCCACTATTGGTGCCAGTGCCACATAAATCAGAACCCATTTCTCCCACAACAATCTTTAAGCCATCTCTCTCATCATATTTAACCTGTGACAATCAAGTATCAAGGCTGCAAATTATGATGTTTAGAGAAAGTCAGAAGTCATACGGCATCAGGTTATAGTCCAACAGGTTCATTTGAAATCACAAGCTTTCATAGCACTGCTTCTTCATTAGTTAAAGTCACTTCAGCTAACAAAGGAGCAGTGCTCAGAAAGCTTGTGATTTCAAATGAACCTGTTGGACTATAACCCGGTGTCGTGTGATTTCTGACTTCTCCACTTCAGTCAAACACTGGCAGCTCCACATCACGATGTTTAGAGAGAATTGGGTGTGCTCACACAAAAGAACTGGGAGAGTTAGCATGCGACATACAGTAAGTAATTAAGGAAGGTAAGTGGCATGTCAGCCTCTTAGTAAAGGGATATGTGGAGTGTGAGAGGAAGTGGAGTTGAAACCTAAGTTCAGCCATCATTGTACTGACTGCTGGCAGGACTTTGCAGTATACTCCTGTTCCTATCTCTTGCGAACTCGTCTTCATTTGGTATTGCCACATGCTATTAGTTCAGTAATGTATAAGCATCCCATAATGTATACTGCAATATTTTTCATTATTTTTGTTTCACTAATTAGTTTTTCTGTGGACCTTAGTACAGAACCAACTATAGATCACTACACAATATCAGCATTGCATTTTTGTTAAAAATCTGTCCATAATGATAACTTTTAAGCAATGGTTAGAATACATTGATGTTACATTCAATTATCTGCAATCAACTTACTTGTGTAAGGTAAGGCCATTAGGAATAACATGGACAAAGGGATTGCAATGCATGACTAACTGACTCATTTTTATTCAAATAGAGGCAGTGTGCTAATGTTGTGTAAATCACTGATAACACATGGTTGAATGGCTGAGCATCTGAGCTGGAAACAAATTGTCAGCAGTGTTCAGGGAAAAGAAAAGACGACAAAAAGGGAAAAGGATATGGGGTAACTTTGTTAATTAAGAAAGGTATCTGTGCAATGGTGAGTAGTGATATGGCGGCAATAGATCATGATGCAGAATAAGTTTGGGGCCAGGGGGTGGGGGAATAAGAAATAGCAAGGCAAAGAAGTCATGAGTGTGTGTTGTCTATAGACCCTAAAGACTTACTCTCTGTAGGAGAAAATATAAAATCAGGAAATAAGGTCACTACAATTGTTTTGGGTTTGTGCTATTGGAGGAAAATCAGGCAGAGTTGAATTGCTGAAACCATAGAATTATTGAAGAACAAAAAACCTTCTCTTGCTCCCAAAATCTGTTTCCTACTGGTCCACTGGTTCAAGGAACCACCAATTATTCAATTCCAGAAGTAATTGCAGGAACAGCAGCTTAGTGCTTCAGCAACATAGAACACAAGCATCAAGACCTATTAATATATTACTGATATATATTTGAACATTCCTCTTAAGTATTATTTGCCATATTTGTACTTGTTTTAATCTTTGTCTCTAGCTAATAACTTTCTAATTTGTAGAATAGAATAACATTTATTGTCACATATACTTAATGAGCAGAGTGAAAAGTTTTAAAGTCGCTAATTACACTGCCAACATGGATACAAAAGCACCTAGGCAAAGCTTTCTTTTTTCCAAGATTTTAAATAGTACAGAAATTTAAAAAAAAGTGTCCAGGGCTGGAGAAAGGAGTTCAGTACAGCAGACCATGCTGGCACTTAGCTTCTAGTCCACGCCAGGCCCTGGCTCCGCGTTGCGCCAGTGACGCGGCATGCTGGGATGCTGCTGCAGGGAGCCAGAAGGCCACCACATTACAATGGGAGGCCCCTACGGGAAGACGCTGCTGCAGGAGGCTGGGACATTGTTATGCCATGGCAGGAGGTCGGCGTTTCAATGCTGCAGGAGTCCACTGTGCCAGGATGGGAGGGCATCACACCACGCCAGGAGTCTGCTGCGCCAGGTTGGGGGGGGTCACTACGGGAGGCCATTGCACTAGGCCGGGGCTCGTTGCCGGAGGCTGGGAATCACTGCTCCTCAGAGGCCGGGAATCGAAGGAACAAGGAACAAGAACAGGCAGAGTGGATGAGCTCCTGGCTGAAGCATCCTACTTCGCCACCAACGTGCAGCAAGGGTTTATAAAGGAACCTTCAGCAATAACTTATAATAAAATAACCTTACCCTGTTTAAACAAACAAAAAAATCTTTACTGCTGATAAATTTAAGTTGAAGCATTTCAAAGTTAAAGATTGGTTTAAATGGAGATATACCAATTCAATCATTAAATTGTGCAAAATGACTGGTGGTCATGATAGCTCCAGCAGATAACCTCTGAAAAATATTAGGGAAAATTCTGCTTGTATTTTAAAATAACTTTCATCCCATATCAAAATTGTGATCATATTTAAAAAAAATATGACAGCTGCTTTTGGATTTACATTTCTCAGGGTATTGTTTAGGTATGAATTTACTGCCACTATACAGGCAGTACATGTTATTTTAAGTATGAGATTTATAAAAAAAGAAAGTGTTGTTTTCGGACTGTGTCCTCAATGTATGGTAAAAATGAAGGCAGTCATGTGACCTTCTGACATCTGCCTGACAAAAAACCTGTAAAGGTTAGATTTAACAGATCAAGAGTGCCAAGATTACTTTACCAGGAAGGAGATGTAAGTAAACTGTGTGCTAACAGTAGGTAGACTGGAGTCTCCAAAGTCACAGAAAATAAAAATGTTCAGAATATTATGTTGTAAACAGTAGTACATTAAACTGTCCATTTAGCTCAAACAAAATTTGAGCTCAGTTGAAATTAAAATTCACTTAACTTTTTCTCAAGGGTGACATCTTCAGCAAAACCTGACGAAAAGATATTTCTGGACTTAAATTTTCTAGGCAGAAATTTAGAAAGACCAGAAATAAGGCCTCTCTAAATCATGAGCAAAAACAGAAGTTGCTAGAAAAGCTCAGCAGATCTGGCAGCATCTGTGAAGAAAAAAAAAAATCAGAGTTAATATTTTGAGTCCAGTGATCCTTCCTCGGAACTGGGGAAGGATCAACGGACCCGAAACGTTAATTCTGATTTTTTTTTTTCTTCACAGATACTGCCAGATCTGCTGAGCTTTTCTAGCAACTTCTGTTTTTGCTCATGATTTACAGCATCTGCAATTCTTTCAAATTTTTTTCCCTCTCTAAATCATTTTGGAGTCATTCCTGGAAAATTGAATGGTTACTGAAAAGGACATTGTAATGTTCATCTGATAGTGTTTTATTTTTGGTACGCTTAAAAGTTGTGTTCTGTAGTTTCGCATTAAAGTTAAACACAAAAGTAATGTTTAGTCAGTAGTGATTTTAGTCTGTTATAGTAAATATCTTAAAATGTAAAAACACCATGTTATCAGTTCAGCTATTGACTGGAAGTTTGAATTTCATTTTAAAAGTTAATGATCACTATGGAGATTGTAACCATGTCATTTGAGTCTAGCTCCTGCAGTAATACTTCAAAATCTTTCCATTTTGAAATCAATGCAATCCAGCCCTAACATAAAATGAAATCTTTGCTTTGATTTAACTATGCTGCTGCAAAATGCAGCATGTCTCCTTTATTAAGGTATTACCAAGACTTTAGCAAGAAAGTATCGTGCTGACACCTCACTTAGGTTCATTATCCTTCTTGAATAACTTGTCACAGCAATATTAAATGTGGACAAGTAAATAAAAAATCTTTCCATTTCAACTTCATTAAATTTAAAATTAACTTTCCTTTCTTTCGTGGCCAGATATGTTTGCTTCTTTGGATCAATGCAAAAGTTAGAGTTTTAGCTTCTAGTGCTGGGTCACAATTCCCCAAGCATTTATTTTGTTCATGTATTTCAAAGGTTTTTTTTGGCTGGATTTAATATCTGAAGAATCCTTGTTTGATAATAAAATGGTACTACAACAAAGCCATTCGTCGCTCCCAGAGCCCTTATTTTTCTGCAACTCCAACTGGGGAAGCTTCAGATGTAGTAGCTGCAGTCAGTTGGTCCTATTATACATGATTATCCTGCTCAAACTGGAGAATCAGATGACAGCAGGCAGATTGAATGTCTAAACATATAAGCAGTTTTTTGCTTCTCAAGGTAATGAAGTTGATTTGTGCTTGAAGTCTTCTGACTGCTTTTGAACAGCCAGAAGGTTCCAAACATGGCAACCTCAGATAACTGTATCAGTGCTTGACCTGTATTCTCTTTGACTTTACAGAGCGGCCTGCCAGCTGGAGAGCCTGCATACGAAGTTTGTACTAATGACGACTTGAAGTCTTTAAATTTAAAGAAACTTGGTTCATGGAACTTGTAACTTTGTACTTGGGCATACCGGAGGAGGGGAATGGAAACAGCTAGAATTAAATAATTTACACATGTCTACAATTTCTTTCAAATGAGCTATGGCAGACAATATTAGTGACCAAAATATAAGGTTCTAATTAAAATATTTAATTTGCAAAAAAAACTTATGATATTTGTTGATGTTTGATTTCTGCTTTTTTTATTTTTACAACAGGAGATAAGATTTAAAACTTTATATAATTAGAGCTGTAAAATGCAGTTGAACAGTTCCATATTTTCAATGTTATAAATGGTGTTTTGGGCCCAAAATGACACTTACACCATGCTCACACTTCTGATGTTGGTTGCGTTGGACTGCATTTTGGATAAGGGTCAGTAGAGCCAAGTATGGCAAGTTGCACTGAATATATACAAAGAGACATGTTTGCGGTATCCCCTGTTGGTGCGAAACACTAAGTCTATTCTTAAGGTAACATTTTTCAATACTTAGTGTTCCCTTTTTACTCTTATGAAGCCGGACACAAGCTGAACGTGTAATAATCAGAATGTTCTTGAATTAATAGAAATATTTGTTGACTTGTACTGTCATTTAGAATTTTATCCAAAATGATGATCTGGCATGTGAAAGGTCTTGATTCTCACTTCATGTGCGTAAGAACATAAGAAATAGGAACAGGAGTAGGTCATTCAGCCCCTCAAGATAACCAGCCCATTCTGCAAGATCATGGGTAATTTGCCCCAGTCCTCAACTTCTCTTTTGGGCCAGCTCCTCATACTGTTCAAATCCTAAATATTTCAAAAATCTAGCTAAATCCTCTTTAAATACATTCAGTGATTGAAACTTCACATTTCCGGAGTGACATCCAAACATTCACTACCCTCTGGGAGGAGACATTTACTTTGCAGTTCAGTTTTACACGAGTGAACTCTTATTATGCAATTATGTCCCCTTGTTCGAGGTATCCCCCACCCACCCATGAGTTGAAACATCATTTCAATGACTTAAAAATAAAGCAAAAATACCATTAATGCTGCAATTCTGAAATGCACTGAAAAGTCATACTGAACTCAGTCTGAATTCTGATGTTGTGTCCACAAATTCTGTAAGATCTGCTGAGTTTTTCCAGCAATTTCTCGTTTTATTTCTCTGCATCAACTGCCCTCAGTCTCTTATACAGTTTATGAGGATCACCTCTGTTCTATAAAATTTAGAAGAATAAAAGGCCTAATATATTTACCTGTTCTGGATAGGTCAATTCCATGTCAGGAATCAACTTAAAGAATCTCTTTTGAACTGTCTTCAAAGACAATGTATCCTTTCTTAAATACAAGAACCAAGATTGTACACATTACTTCAGGTGTGGCCCAGCCAACATGTTGAACAGTTGCAGCAAAATTTCCCTATTTTTAAATTCTAACCCTTACCAATAAAGGCCAAAATTCAAATTTTCTTTTTCATTACTCACTGCATTGGCATGCTAACATTTAATGTTTCATGAATAAAAGAATAAGCAATTGTTCCATGCTGCATTTTTTTGGAGTTTGCCTCCATTTAAACAATAGTCTATCTTTCGATTCTTCTTACCAAAGTGCATGGTTCTCTTTTACCAATTATACACCTTATGCCAAGTTTTTGCCCACTCACTTAACCTTCCTGTAGCCTCTTGCAGATTCCTTATGTCCTCATCACAGCATACCCTTGCACCTACATGTATTTTTTTGTATCCTCAGCAAATTTGTATGCATTATACTCTGCTCTCTCATCTAAATCATTAACGTAGATAGTACCTCAATTACTTACTAAGATTTGTTCCTTGTGGAACCCCACTAGTTATGTCTTTTCAACTTGAAAAAGACACTTTAATCATAACTCTGCTTTCCATTTGTTAACCTACCCTCAATCCATGTTAAAATATTACTGCTAAAACCACAAGATCTAATCTTGTGCAATAATCTTTAATATTACATCTTAACAAATGCCTTCTGGAAATCCAAAATACATTACATTTACTAATCCCTCTTTATCAACTCTGCTTATATTCCCTCAAAGAACCCTAGCAAATTTACCAAAGATTGGATTAAATTAGTTAATATTTCCTTGTTTCCAGTATTAATTCTTTGGGGTGCATCCTTCATTCACTTTAGCTGCTCACTATTTTTTTTATAACAATAGAAGCTCTTGCTCCTCAAGTTTCAAAATTATTTTTCTTTTTCTAGTGAATTTTACTCATCTGACTTACTGCTGGATTTAGGCATTTTTCATGCCTTAGTTTTTGATTGAATATTCTTCTTGAACACATTTGTTAACCACACTAGTTTATCTTTCTTGTCAATTACTTCTTTTTGACTGGAATTTTCCTGACCATTATGAAATGCTTTATGTCTGTTTAAATGTCTGCCACTGCTCATCCACTGACCTTCTCTTTGGTCTATTTTCCAAATCCACTTTAGACAACTCTTTCTTCATATCCCTCTAATTAAAAGTCGAAGACATTGGTTTGAGCTGTGCACTGCCTCCCTAAAATTAAATTTGAAATCCTACCATGTTGTGATCACTTTCTCCTAAATGATCTGTAAGTACAAGATCTCTTATTAAACCTGCCTCATTACATATTACTAGATCTAAAATAACCTATTCTTGGTAGGTTGTGCAATATACTAAGAATGGTTTAAGAAGCAGTCCTAACGTACTCTTCAAATTTGAATTCCATGTTAATGTGCAGTTCAAATTCACCCTTAACAAATCAATCACTTTACCTGATGAAAAAGCAGCAGTCCGAAAGCTTGTGATTTCAAATAAACTTGTTGGACTATAACCTGGTGTCATGCGAATTCTGACTTTCTCTCAGGGTAGTTCAAAGCACTTCTTTCTTGGGATACTGTTCAAAGCTTTGAATATGGTGTGTTAGTTTTTGTTCCACAAAGCAAATATATTTATTTTGCTCAGTCCTGTTGAAATCCTTCCACCTGTCTACGGTTCCCCCAAAAGCTTGAATCCTAACATTTCACTTAAAGCTTACTGTTAAATGCTTATGTGGCTTGTAGCTTCAAGAATCAGATTAGTGTTTTTGCAAACATTCATACAGGCTAATTCATTTGTTCATGACATTTTCTACCTTACAAAGAAGGCATGGAAATATTTATATCTTCATTTTTTGGAAACAGAATTAATGTTTAAGTCAATAGAAAGAGGTTATACAAATGTTTTCTCTTGACACACGCTAACAAGTGATGCATTACAGCTCACTTTTACATGATGTTGTGTTTTATTGAAAAATACTTTCCTTCTCACTCTTCTAGTTTTGAGAATTTTCATTCAATTTAAATGTGCATTTTTAATAGACTCACTTTCTGTGACATTCTCACAGCTCAGATCAGTGAAAAATATTCCAGACATATCTGGAGCTAAGTCAATTGCTATTTCTTTACTTGTAAAGACTTCTAGTGCCATTCCAGAATTAAACCTTTTAGATTCTCATTTTGAGGCAGCAGATTATCAATGGACTCTGTTTAGCCCCGAATCTCATTTTTTGTTTGGCCAAGTTCCCTTTTTACAAGTATAAAAACAGGATGAAGATGCCACTTGTGTTCTTGCAAGGTTTGAAATTCCTCCCCAGTCTGGTGTTTAGATATTTTAAAATCTGTTTTGCTTGATCCCATCAAGATCAGACTTCAGTTAACATTCTTCAAGAAAGGGTTATAGCCTCTATGTTTTATGTTTTCCTTAACAGCTGGCTTCTAGCTTGCAAAATGTAGATTGTGCAATGAGCTGAGTTGAGTGGCCATCATTTCCACAACTGCCTTCTGTATTTCCATGCTGAGGACTGCAGTTAACTCATGGGGTACTTCAGCACAGACACTGAGGTTTAATCCAGTGTCAGCTGCTGTTAACCATTTAGCATCTCCGAGATCCTGATACTTTTTGCTGTGAATCTGGCTTTAGGAATTCCACGGATCCTTTTTCTGCCTCTTTCAGCTCAAATGGCTTGTATTCAGCCCTTTGAATTATGAAGTTTAGCTATTAAGTATGGTTATCTCCACTGATTCTTGGTTCGTTGTGGACATTCCATGGTTATTGTTTAAGTCTATTTAGTTTAGAAAAAACAAAGTGATTTTGGCCATCATGAGTTGTATGGTTTCCCTCTCCCACTTTTGCACCTTTCGCAGCTGGGCTGCATGCTTGCAAAATCTGAGGAAGGCTCACCCAACACAAAACGTTAACTGATTGTTTTCTTCACAGATGCTGCCAGACCTGCTGAGCTTTTCCAGCAACTTCTGTTTTCGTTCATGGATTTACAGCATCTGCAGTTTTTTTTAAAAAGTTTTCTTGAATATGGTTTGCTTTGCCAAAATTAAAGCAGGCAGGCCATGGCCCTGCAACTCTGCCTTCTGCATTTTCCCTTTCAAATTTAGGGTTGGTCTTCCAATTTCACCCTATTCCCTGTTCCTTTTGACTTAGTTCATTTTCCATCTGCATCCTCTCCCTCTCTTTGACCTGCTAGGTGATTCAATATTCTGCGGGTTAATTCATAATCCCCAGTCTTCAAAGACACTTCTAGTACAAAGGTAACTTTCTATTCCTCAGGGAGCATCTCCATATTGTAGGACACAATTTTAATCTCCTGACAAATTCAATTCCCTAATACTATTGTGAATGTACTTAGTTTTGGCAATGAATACTCAGCAGTCCAAAGCTAGATTCTTTCAAATTCCATATACACTTGCATAGGTTTCTTCCATGAATTTTGAAGTTTTTGATTATATTCTTTTGGCATGAATTGGTCAGCACTAATCTTTGTGCAATTAGCAGTAGCTCCAGGACAGCAAAGATTGTCCTGTTAACTGACCCCAGATTTTATGTATTCACAACTCTTGGGCTAAATGTCATTGCTCTGCTACTTCCTTGAAAGCAGTACAAGATGATTCTACATATATCTCTTCAGATTCGAGAACACATGTGGAAAATAATTTGGCTTTGAAGCCTGTTCCAGGTTTTGGTGTTATCAGGTAGTGTAGGATTTTCTCTGGCTTTTGGACTACTTCTCCATGCTTACAGCTCTAATTTCAATTTCTTTAGTTGGAAATCTGTGTGCTTCTCTTCCTCCTCTCTTGTCTTTATCTTTCTAGGTCTGAAATTTTAAGTTGTACCCTTGTGGTTTTGTTTGAAGCTTTAACTCTTTGAGTTAGCCTTTCTAACTAACTATTTCCTTTCTGTTTGAACCTACATAATTCATGGCAAAACCAAATTTGGATACAATATCCCAGTTGTCACAAGCGCTGGGTATGCAGGCTGTTCAAATGGATGAATCAATAGTAAATGGAACTAAAACTTGAAATGTATGAAAGTAATGCATTTTAGGAACACCACCAATGCAAGGTCATACAGAATGAACGTAGAGCACTTAGAAATACAAATGATCAGAAGACCCTTAGTATGCGTGTACACAGATCACAGAAGGCAACAGGAGAGTTAGATAAAGTGTTTAAGAAGACATATGGGTTATTTGCCTTTTTAAGCCAAGGCACTGAATACAGGGGCAGGGAAATATGATGGAATTGTATAAGATGTTATTTCAGTCACAAACATATGCAGTTCTGGTCACCACACTCTGGGAAGGATTTGATTGCACTAGAGAGAGTGTGCAGGGGAGATTTACAAGAATGTTGCCTGGGCTGGAGATTAGATGCATGGGGTTGTTGTCCTTTGAAAAGACAAGGCTGAATGGGGAGGTGATGGAAGCATATAATATTATGTAGGCCATATTTTTCTTCAGAATTCCCAAAGTATCCTGAAAAGTTAAAAAAAAAAAAAAAGAGTTTTGCAGCAGCAATCTTATGTTCAAAAAAAGTCATTATCACAAAATTGAACACCTATCAAAAACAAAGTCGACACAGATTGGAGATTTTTATACAATCTAGTAGCTAAAATGTCAGTAGATTCCAGAATTTCTGATTACATTTCTTTAGTCTTTTATAACTTCTCAAACACTGTTACATTCTTACGTCTTCTTAAATTTGCCATATATTGACCATGTCTCATGAGCTTCCAATAAGTCATCAGTTTTGTAACCTTTGTCTATTAATCATATCAGAATCTAATTCTCCTCCAGTATTCAGGTCTGTTACATTAACTTCTAAAAATACTTTATTCTTAATATTATTCCATCCTGTTAAGAGATAATTTAGCATTTTTCCTTAAGTGTGACCTGAATCCACAACTCCACTATTGCCTGCCATCACTTGTTTGGCTCCAATTCCAAAAATGGCAGTGGATAATTACAATTTGTGATTCTGCAGCATGACCAAGTCAATTCATTTGGAAAATCATCTGGGAGTTTATCCATGTGTCAGAAACAATGATTACATTTTGCTTTCTTTATTGTCTCACGTGAAGAGATTAACTCAATCGCTGTTAGTATTTTAACAGATTAATATCCAGGACTTGAATTAGGCAGCTAAAGACTTTCAGAGATTTACAAGGCTTTTACTGTAAGTCTGTAGTTTAGCACAAATATCAGTTTCTATGTTTCCCTGTCCAGATACTAAGCCTTACTGGAGAGGAACCCAGGTCTTATCATTTTGAACAGCCAATACTAAAAATCAAATAACAAACATCATCCCCTGAGGGCAGTGTCAAAGAACCCAACTCATTTTGTTTTTAAGTAAGCTGTTCAGTGCATTATGACACACTTCTTAAGCAGATGAGATGCAAACCCAGGCCTTCAGGCTCCGAGGAAGAGACACTACCAGAGTTCTTAAGAGCCCAGCTACTTTTTCTTTGCAAACTCACCAAGTCACCCAATTATGGGTAACAGTGTGGAGCTAGAGGAGCACAACAGGCCAGACAGCAGAGGAGCAGGAAAGTTGATGTTTCAGATCAGGACCCTTCTTCAGAAATGGGGGCAGGGGAAGAGAGCTCTGAAATAAATAGAGAGGAAGGGTGGGGCTAGGGAAGGTAGGTGGGATGGTGATAGGTGAGTGGAGGTAGGCAGTGGTGGGGATTGGTCAGTGAGGTGGGAGATAAGATGGACAGGTTGTGTCAGGCCAAGGAGGCTGAGATGAGAGGGAGGATTGGTCATGGGATGAGTCCAGGGGTGGGGAGATTATGAAGCTGGTAAAGTCCACATTGAAACCATTTGGTTGTAGGCTCCCAAGGAGAAATTTGAGCTGCTGCTCCTTCAGTTTTGGATGTCATTGTGACATTGGAGGAGGCCCAGGATGGACATGTCACCCAGTGAATCAGAGGGGGAGCTCCTCCAGTGTCACAATAACACCATCCAGAAACTGGAGGAGCAGCACCTCATATTCCACCTTGGGAGCCTACAACCCAATGCTCTCAATGTGGACTTTACCAGTTTCAAAATCTCCCCATCCCTGGCCTCACCTATGACCATCCCTCCCCCTCATCCCCACCTCCTTGACCTGACACAACCTGTCCGTCTTCTCTCCCACCTATCTGCTCCTCCCACCTCACTGACAAATCCCCACCAGTGCCTACCTCCACTCCCCTATCACCATCCCGCCTACTTTCCCCAGCTCCTCTCCTCCCCTCTATTTATGTCAGATCTCCCTTCCCCCTCCCCCATTTTGAAGAAGGGTCCCGATCCAAAACATCAACATTCCCGCTCCTTTAATGCTGCCTGGCTTGCTGTGTTCCTCCAGCTCCACACTTATCTGACTCCAGCATTGGCAGTTCTTACTATCTCCAAGTCACCCAATTATCCAATTTATAAAATAATACATTACAAGCACTGCCCACCTGCCCAAAATGGAATTCATAGAACCTCCAGTGGAAGCAGGCCATTTGACCCAGGGAGTCTATTCTGATCCTCTGAAGAGCATCCCACATTAGACCCATACCCGTGTCCCATTCCTATAACCCTAGATTTCCCATGGCAAATTCATCTAACCTACACATCCCTGGACACTATGGCCAATCTACCTAGCCTGCACATCTTTTGACTGTAGGAGGAAACCGGAGCACCCAGAGGAAGTCTACACAACAACAACAACAACAACAACAACATGAGGAGAATGTGCAAACTCTACATAGTTACCAGAGGCTGGAATTGAACCCAGGTCCCTGGTGCTGTGAGGCAGCTGTGCTAACTACCAAGCCACCGTAATCACCCAGGATTTGGAGCGTTAGGGCTAGGCTCAATTTCTCTTTTACTTACAAGTGACTGGGTTTAAATGTCACTTGTTCCCAAGTTTGTGGTGGCATCTCTGAACAGATTGAGAAGAAAATATCTGCAACAGTCACCAGGGAGTGTGGGTCAGGAGGAAGGAGACCAAATCAAAATAGTTTTGGAAAGGCATTACAATTCATTTTGTTTCCAGTCTTTAAATTCTGCTCAGCCATCTCATGATGTTTTCAAGCTCAGGTTTCTCTTTCTGTGACTTCAGCTGACTGTCACAAAGCAATATTCCATTCTGTACAAATTGAAGTGAAGTCAATTATATCTTGAATAAATAATTTTGTAAAAATCCAAAAGATTGTACCATTGTATAACATTGCTGGCTGGGTAGAATCATACAATTTTTGTTCATATAAGCTTTAGACTATTCTAGTCAACCATATTTTTGCTTCTTATAATGGGGATTCTTGAATTGCAATGATCATTGGTCAGGTTTCTATAATCCAACGGTTATGATGCTGGACTATGGAGTCAAAAATTGAATTCGATAAATCTAGTTTGCTGTAGGAATCCAGCTGGTTCCCAACTCAGAATCAATGACATCTGACTTCCACAGAACCTGATTTACTCTTTATGCCCTTAGGGCACAGGGGAAAAGCAATATACATTGCCTTGCTATTGTCCAAACTCCAAACACCGAGTAAAAGAAAAACACATCATGGTACTCTTGCATTGACTCACCACTAACAGTTCCACTGTTGATATGCTGGCAGAATCAAAATTCCAATGCTTGGATTTAAATTCCTCAATAATCTTGATGCAAGTTATTTCAAACTTCATGGAATTTACAATTCTTTCTATGCACGTCAATCATTTTATTGTGATCATTTGTGCACCCCAGAGCTCCTTCAATAGTCAGAGTCTTCAATCATTTCAGCCCTACTTTCTCTTCCTACGCTCTTGCCTAAAAAGCTTTGCAAAGGAATCCCAAAAATACTTTTTACAAAGTTATCCCTTACTTTTACTGGTTTATTAGCTGTTTCAAATACATTGAAGAGAGCATGTAATGTGTCATAACTGGCTAATAACATTTTTGCTACATGTAACAAAGCTACTTTTTCAGAAATCATACACACTAGTTATATCTGTTTCCATAGTTTTATTAGCACACTAATTCTAGCCAATTTCAGAAATTTATTGTATTTCTCTCCTCCCTTTATTTTGCCTTTGCTTGTTTAGTATTTTTCAAAAGCTTTTAGTTTCTTCCACAGTGAAAACTAATGCAAAGTATTTATTTGACTTTTCTGCTGTTTTCTGTTTCCCTATGATTATTTGCCCAGCCTCATTCTCTAAGGGGGCTTGGATCACTTTACTTCTCTACTTTTTTCTATATTTAAAAGGAGCTTTTATTGTCTGTTTTACTTGCTACTTCACTCAATTTATTTTCTCCCTTATTTGTTTTGTCATTTGCTTACTGATTTTCAAAACATTCCCAATCCTTTAGTTTACTACATTGTTTTTCTTTCAAATTTAATACTGTCCTTAACTTCCTTGGTATTGAATCCTTTTTGCACACTGACAGATCTTTGATTTGAGTAATGAACAATTTTCTTAAACTTCTGCTATTGTTCAACACCCTTTTCAACTAAACTCCTTTCCTAGTTGACTCCGGCTAACTCTGCCCTTTTTCCTTTTAAGTTACCTTGATTTAAATTTAGGAAATTTTTTCTGATCCACGTTTTTCCATTCTCAAACTGAATACAAAATTCTATCATGTAATGATCACTAGTTCCTGATTTGAATCTGAGATCATTCATTAATCCTGCATCAACACGCATTACCAGACCCAGAGTAGCCTGATCCTTGGTTGAGCCCACAACACAGTGCTTTAAGAAACGATCTCAAAAACGCTATGAATTCTATTTGTAGTTATGTCTATCAACTTAATGCACATTAAGATTAAAGGCACTTATTGTTAATGTAATGCCTTCTTAAATGCCCTCATTATTTCCTAATTTATTCTCAGCCTTACAGTGTTGCTACTGTTACAGGGCCTTAAAACTATTCCCACAAGTATCTTCTCTCACTTTTTAATTCTTCCATTCACCCATATGGATTTTTACATCTTCTGATCCAAAATAATTTCTTTCTATTGTATTTTTTCCAATCTTGTATTAGGAAAGGTAGCCCACTATTCTTTCCTTCCAGCAAGTCCTTTTAACAAGTCACATATCATTAAATATTTAGTTCCCAAATATGATCACCTTGACAACAAGTCTCCTTAATGGCTATAAGACAATACCCTTTAACGTCTATTTGCACCATTAATTCTTTTGTTCCCTCCGAATACTATGTGCATTTGAGTAAAGGCCCAATAATTTCTCTTTTTTATTATGTTTCCCCCTTTGCCCCTGTTTGTGACTCGATGTCCCTTCTTGTCGCATTCTGAGCGTCTTTATCCAGAAAGCTGCCTAATAATACTACCATATCTTTTTGGCTTGTAAATCTACAATTTCCCTTTAACACTAACTCCCACCCCACCAAGTATTTTAAAAGCACTTTTTACAACATGAATTATTGATTCACCAGAACCCTGGTCGTGAGCAGGATTCAAGTGAAACCTGTCTCACTGGAATAGTTCTCTTCTAGCCCAATACTGGTGCCAGTACCCTATGAATTGAAACCCATATCGCCCATAATGTTTGAGCAATGCATTTAACTCCTTGACTAAATTTGCCCTATGCCAATTTTCCCATTGCTCACATAATAATTCTTACATTTTTGCCTTGGAAATTCTGCTTTTTTTATTTAGCTCCTAACTACTTAAGTTCTTTCAGCAGAGCCTTCTTTCCAGTCCTATTAACACTAAGTACTAATTTGAACAATGATAACTATATTCCTCCCTGATCCCAGAGGAGATTTCCTTCACCCCACTCACAGCTACAGCAAACAGAGTCCATACCTGAATGACATTGCCCCCTACCATTACTGCATTCTTATTTCCTCCCTCCACTTGAACATCTCCCCGTACCACAGAGCCATGGGCAGCTACTTCATGCTCCTTGCAGTCCCTGCTCTCCTCCACACAGCTTTCGAAAACCTCATTACTGTTGGACAATAGCAGAGAAAAAGGACTTTTATGATGTTTCTCCAAGTCCCCATCATACCTGCCTCACCTGAAGTCACAACCTCCCGTCCTGGATCACAGACCAAATTTGAATTACCTAACCCAAGGGCTGTGATTACCATGGAGCAAAATGTCCAAAAAACCTCTCCCTCCCTAATATAATGCAGTGGCTATATTGTTAACTTCCAATCTTTAACCTGGATCCAAAACTCCTCAACCTGCAAACATTTATGACAGATGTGTTCATCTGTCATAACCTGGATTTCCTTGGAATACAAAAGTTCTCACTTGTTTCTGTAGCAACACAGCACCCATTTTTCATCCCTATAATATTACATTCGTGAAACAATTGCTCAAACATCCCTGTTTATACTTTATTTTAATTATTTAACAAACACACCAGTATCACCCTTACACTTAGGAAGTTATTTTAAGAAAAATAAGAAGGAAAGAACTAGGGACCTAAACTCAAATTGAAAGATTTTACTTTAAAAACAAGTATAATTCACTGACCCAATTCACCAATCAGTTGCCTTCCCTGCATTGACTTCCTGTTGTAGTTCATGATGTCACTCTGCTGCTGATGACACTGCAAATCAACTTCTCAATCCATGGCTTTCATCCTTCATCGTTCACTTTTCAAACTAGAGACTTTACTTCTTGCTGAAAACATTTGTTAAGGCACCTCTTTCCCCCTCTGCACTGAATTCCCACTTTGAATCAAACTCCCTGATATATTCACTTAGCCTTTGTCTCACTCATGCAAATCTCCATTCAGGAACAAAAGTAGCTGGAAAAACTCAGCAGGTCTGGCAGCATCTGTGGAGAGAATATCAGAGTTAATGGTTCAGGTCCAGTGACCCTTCCTCAGAACACCTCCATTCACACTGAATGTGCAACCTTGTTGATAGTCACTTCCCTTCTGAACTTTGCTCGGCAGACTGTTCCATCAGCTGGAGGAGCACAGCAGGCCATGCAGTATCAGAGGAGCAGGAAAGTAGCCATTACATCAGGACCCTTCTTCAGAAATAGGGAGGGGGAAAAAAGAGCTGGGAAATAAATAGGGAGAGGAGGGCTTGGGCTGGGGAAGATGAGTAGGATGGTGATAGGTAAGTGCAGATAGGCAGTGGTGGGGATTGGTCAGTGAGGTGGGAGTGGCAGATGGGTGGGAGAGAAGACGGACAGATTGTGTCAGCTCAAGGAGGCGGGGATGACGGGGAGGGTTGGTCATGGGATGAGGAGATTTTGAAACTGGTGAAATCCATGTTTAGGCCATTGGGTTGTAGGCTCCTGATGCAGAATATGAGGTGTTTCTCCTCCTGTTTGTGGGTGGTGTCATTGTGACACTGTAAGAGGCACGGGATGGACATGTCACCCAGGGAGTGAGAGGTGGAGTTAAAATGGTTGGCAACTGGAAGGTGTTGTTATTGGTCAAGTACAGAGTGCAGATGTTCTACGAAACAATCTCCGAGTCTATATTTGGTCTCACCGATGTAGAAGAGGCCACATTGGGAGCAGTGGACACTGTAGACCAAGTTGACGGATGTGCAAGTGAACCCCTGTCTGATATGAAAGGTTTGCTTGTGCCTTGAATGGGGGTGAGGGGAAAGGTGTAGGGGCAGGTGTAGCACTTCCTGTGGTTGCAGAGAAAGGTGCTGGGTGTGGAGGGGTTAGTGGGAAGTGTGGAATGGATGAGGGCTCACCTGCAAATACGTCAACTTGGTATACAATATCCACTGCTCCTGATGTGGCCTCCCCTACATCAGTGAGACCAAATGTAGACTCCGAGACCATTTTGTAAAGCATCTGCGCTCTGTACGCAACAAATGACAACATCTTCCGATCGCCAACCATTTTAACTCTCCCTCCCACTCCCACTCCCTGGGTGGCATGTACATCCTGGGCTTCACCCAGTGTCACAATGACACCAGCCACAAACTGGAAAAGCAACACCTTGTTTCGCCTTGGGAGGATGCAGCCCGATGGCCTAAACATGGAATTCACCAGTTTCAAAATCTCCCAACCCCCCAGACTCATCCCATGTCCAACCCTCCCTCTCACCCCTGCATCCTTGACCTGACACAACCTGTCCATCTTCTGTCCCACCTATCCACCCCCCCCACTTCACCGACCAATCCTCACCACTCCCTACCTGCACTCACTTATCACAATCCCACCTACCTTCCCCAGCCCCACCTCTCCTCTGTCTATTTAATTCTGAGCTCTTTTCCCCCTCCCCTTTTCTGAAGAAGGGTCCCAACCTGAAATGACCACTTTCCTGCTCCTCCGATGCTGCCTGGCCTGCTATGTTCCTCAGCTACACACTGTGTTATCTCTGACTCCAGCGTCGGCAGTTCTTATTATCTCTGTTCTATCAGCTGCCTCCCTACAATCCCCTCGGTCTGTATCTTCAGCCCCTCTATTAGTGTGTGTTAGACTATAACTTTCTGAGCTCAGTCTGTCCTGTCGAAATTAGCTACATAACAGATGACCTTTCATCTTGCAGTGATGCCTTGCTTCAATAGCACCAGCTCCGATGGCCTGCGTTTCCCGTTTATTGCTCATGTAATGCCAAAATGTGTATTTAATAGCATTCAGCAGAATGTTAATGATTGTTAATTGCCTGCTTAACAATTTTAATTGGCTTCACATCACATTCATGCAGGTTCACTGCCTTGTTGCATTTCCAACATCTGTTTAACTTGGTTATCAATTTCTATCATTGGAATTCTGACTCACCCACTGCTTGGCAACTCTATGACCCTTCCCACCATGAATCCTGTGTCAGCAGACTTCTTAACAGTTTGTTTTAATATACCACAATCACAATCTGTGTGTGTCTCTATTTGGAAAAGAACAGACGTTGGTTTGCAGAAGGAAGGGTGTTACTTTCTGTGAGTATTATGAATGAAAAAAAGTATGTAGAAATGTTGGTTTTGCCATTGCACTGTTAGCGTTATTGATGGCTAGGATGCATGTGATAACACAAGATATTTGTCTAAACCATTCTCTGAAAATAACTTAATGAGTTATCAATTAGATGAGAATTCAACGTCAGTGATGATTTCCAAGCTTGCAAATTCAGGCTGTATTTGTTTTATTTTTGTTATTTTTCTAGATGACATTAAATGACAGGAAATGAAACAATAGGTGTAAAATCCCTTTGTTGCCCAAAAAGACTACTCAAACCTTTTACTCAGGTATTCTTCCCTATGTCACAAACAAAGACAGGGAGTCAACTCAGCCTTAAAATAAACGAGTTGGTTTAATTAAACTCCTTAATACCTGTACTCAAAATAAAACATACATTCATTGCAACATTTACTTCTTACTTCATCCGATTTAACTTCAACTTTACCTTACTTTAATTTAATGCATATTTAACCTTAACCAACTTTAACTCTTGAGTTTGGATTGAAACAAATACTAACCCAATTCAAGTGAAGTGGCCAACTGCGCTCTCAGTGTAGATCTTGCCTTGTGGTTCTTTGTCTTCTCTGAAGATGACTTCAAAGCACATGCTTTTCAGATGTTAATCTCAAATGCTCATCCTGCAAAATCCTTTGTTCTGCTAACCTTTATCACAAAATATGATCATTTCCAGAAATTTCTCTTGCACCAGCTAATGAATTGACCAAATCCTGACCACAATGTTCGATTCCAGCCAATGGAGTTTCTTGGAAAACAACTCCCAAATGTTTACAGCCACATACCATGCTCCATATATAAGATAATAAGATGCCAGTATGTCCAGCAGACAACCATATAATCTTCCTTATTTGGTCAATACAGGAAGCTGCAGGTCACAACTTACAGGATAGGTCATGACTTGTCCTGGCTGCAGTTTAACCTAGGTCGGAATTTAAACTAACTTGATGCAAATTCCCAGCATGCTTGATTATAGCTCTTAACCAATCTCACAGCCATTTCTGCTGCTAGTTACCTGACCACACCTTTAAAGTGGCAATAGTCCAAGAAGTGACACACCAGGGAATAGCGAGACAGATTCTATCATTAACTGTTGTGGAGATACTAAGGCAAGACATCAGAAGGTTTATTAAAATGGTAGGTTTTTAAGGAGTGCCATCAACAAGGAGGGAGAGGTGGGAGGTTTAGAAGTTTAGGAAGGGGTTTCCAGAAAGTGGAGCTTTAATAACTAAAGGTATGACCGCTGATATTGGGATAGAGCAGTGGGAGATGGATGTGAGGACCGAGTTGGAGGAATTCAGAGCTAGAGGAGAACTGGAGGTTTCAGAAAGTTACAGAGCTTATGAGGTGAACGACCACTGAAACATGGCCGAAACCTGAAAGAAAAATATCTGTACTTCTGTAACAATTTACTCATAATTACAATATTCCAAAGTGCTTCACAGCCAATGAACAAAGTGCTCTCTGAACTGTTATAAAGTACAGAAAAGCTAGTCAATTTGTGCTCAGTTAAGTGATGAATTGTGATGAATGACCTCATGTTTCAGTGACGCTGGTTAACAAACAAGCATGAGCTAAGTGACTGAGGAACTCCATGATGCTTCTTCAAATAGTATGTCATAGAATCATAGAATCCCTACAGTATGGAAACAGGCCCTTTGGCCCAACAAATCCACACCGACTCTCGGAGCATCCCAACCAGACTCAATCCCCTACAACCCACCTAATCTACACATCCCTGAACACTCTGGGCAATTTAGCATGGCCAAACCACCTAACCTGCACATCTTTGGACTGTGGGAGGAAACCAGAGCACTCGGAGGAAACCCACACACACAAGGGAAGAATGTGCAAACTCCACACAGAACGCCACCCAAGAGTGGGATCAAACCCAGGTCCCTACCACTGTGAGGCAGCAGTGTTAACCACTGAGCCACCGCGCTGCCTCTAGGATACCTTGTGCTCATCTGAGAAGGTATATGGGGCTGTGGAGGACGAGTATCAGGAAGGTGTCGAGTACCTCGAGACTTGCAATTGGGAAAAAGTGGAGACCAGGTGAAAACAGCCAAAGGAGTGTACTGCCACATTAACACCCCACCAATGCCTTCCCTTGACCACATTCTGCCCCAAGTGTAACAGAGCCTGCGGTAGCCACATTGGTCTGTGCAGCCACCTACAGTCTCGCTCTGAAAGTGGAAGAGATTCACCCTGTTTGCAAGGGACTGCCAATGATGATGATGGTGATGGGGCTGTCAGATTAATTTTTAACCAAAATGCTGTACCTACACACTGGTGTGTAATAATATTTCAGTGCGGTACTGAAATGTCAGCCTAGATTATGTACTCTAAAGCACCTAAACATCTGAAGCGAAGGTGAAAAAACAAATAAGACCAAGGCTGATAAATTAAGCCAGCTGAAACATCAAGGTTGAGTAATGAAGACCAGTTATTGAACATCTGAAAAATCCAAATTAGGATACAAAAAATATGAATACACCTCACTGAATAAATAAAAGGTGGCAGTTATTGCTCTAATTCCTGGTGCAATTTTTAGCAACACGGTAAGCAAAAAATGTCAGACAAATGTCTGTAAATGGATAGCTATTAGGCTGAAGAAGTAATAATAGGGACAAAGAAATGGCAGAGGAACTGAATGGGTACTTTTCATCAATCTTCATAGTTGAAGATACCAGTAGCATACCAGAACTTCAAGAGAGCCAAGAAGCAGAGGTGATTATAGTGGCCATCAGAAAGTAGAAGCTGCTGGTGAAGCTGAAAGATCTGAAGGTTGATATATGACCTGGACCGGATGGACTACACCCCAGGATGTATAGGAAGTTGGTGAGGTTATTAAGGAGACATTGGTGGTGATCTTTCAGGAATCACTGGAGTCAGGGACGGTGCCAGAGGGCAAAAATGGCTCATGTAACACCTCTGATTAAGATGAAAAGGAAGCAGAAGACAGAAATTATAGGACTGACCTCAGTCATTGCTAAGATTTTACTGTCCATTAATAAGGATGAAATTGTGGAGTACTTGGAAGTGCATGGTAAAATAGGGCTGAGTCAGCACAGATTCATTAAAGGGAGGTCATGCCTTACAAATCTGTCAGAAATCTTTGAAAAGATGATCAGTAAGTTAGATAAAAGGGAGCCAGTGGATGTGATGTACTTTGATTTCTAGAAGGCCTTTGACAAGTTGCCACACAGGAAGTGCTAGATAAGGTAAGAATCCATGGTGCTAGAGACAAGATGCTGGTGTTGATAGAGGATTGGTTGACTGGCAAAGTCAAGACTGTGGATAAAGGAGGCTTTTTCAGGATGGCAGCCGGCGACTAGTGAAGTTCTGCAGAGATCAGTTTTGAAACCACAACTATTCATGTTATACATTAACAGTCTGGAAGAAAGAACTGAGGGTATTGTTAAGTTTGCAGAAGATACAAAGATAGGTGGAGGGACAGCTAGTACTGATGAAGTCTGGAGACTACAGAGGGACTTGGACAAGATAAGAGAGTAGAAAAAGAAGTAGTAAATGGAATACAATGTGGGAAAGTGTGAGGTTATGCACGTTGGTAGGAAGAAGACAGGCATAGAATATTTTCTAAATGGGGAAAAGCTTCAGAAATCTGAAATACAAGGGGACTTCAGAGCCATAGTTCAGGATTTTCTTAAGGTTAACATGCAGCTTCACTTGGGAGTTAAAAAGGCAAATGGAAAGCATTTTGAGAGAGCTAGAATACAAGAGCAGGGGTGTACTGCTGAGGCTCTTTAAGGATCTGGTCAGACTGCATTTGGAATATTGTGAGCAGTTTTAGGCCCTGTACCTAAAGAAGGATGTGCTGGATTTGGAAGGTGTCCAGAGGAAGTTTACATAATGATACCAAGGATGGCGAGCTTGTCATACTAGATGCGGCTGAAGACTTTGGTGCTGTACTCAGTGGAGTTTATAAGGGTGAAGGAGGATCTGACTGAAAGGGTGACTCTTTAGATATGACACGAAAAGGAATTTCTTCAGCCAGACCTGGTGAATCTGTGAACTCACAGGCAGAGAAGGCCATAGAGGCCAGATCATTGAGTGTTTTTTTTTAAGATAAAAATAGATATGCTCCTAATTTGAAAGGGGATCAAAGGTTTAGAGGAGAAGACTGGAGAATGGAATTGAGAAATCTATCAGCCATGATCAAATGGCAGAGCAGACTTGATAGGTTGAATGGCCTAATTCCCCTCCTGTATGTTATGGCCTTACAGTCTACATGGGCTCATTGTAACCTTAGATTTCAAGAGTATATTCCTATAATATTCATTTCTTACAGAGAACGTACTCAATATTTCAAATGACAATAATTTTGTGTTGTCCAAATGTGATAGGATAGTAATTCTGTATATATTTTCTCTAGTCATTGTTTGTGACAGTAAGGCCAGGGATCACCATTGGATTGGCCCACAATTATGTTCAAAACACTGCAGTGATTTTTCATTGTCATTTACAGGAAGGCTGACCAGAAAACAATCATACTTTTACCAACTGCCATCAGGTATATTGGAAGGATGTATGCACTGACAATCAACATTTTGTAGTCATATTACAAATATACTATTGAAAAATCAGCCTATCATGGGACCACACTATCAATAGAGAGTGACAACTGGTGATGCTTTAACCTGAGGGTCACCACGCCTTAGCTTGGAGGAGAGATTGAGAAGAAGGGTCCTTCATGGTAATCTCAGCCAGTGCAGGAATTGAGCCTGTGCTATTGGCATAGATACTTTATAAACCAGCCGTGCAGCCACCTGAGCTAACTGACCCTCAAGCTGCTCCAGTAGCAATGAAGGTAACTTATGAGTGAATAAGGAGAAAAGGGAAGTGGTATGCTGTAATCTCTGAAGAGACTAATCATTTTTAAAAAGAGATTCAAACCTCCAAGCTTAAAGAATATAAAAAATCCAAGTTAACAAATGCCTAAAAACAACCATTGACAAAACACTATTTTCTTTTTGTAGACAAAAAGCCTCAAAACTGATATTCCCTCTTGTATACTTATAACCAATAGCAATTGCCATGAAATTACAGTCCTTTTGTTGTGCACAAGTGGGCTGTTGTACTTCCCTGTGCTACAATAGTGGCTCCCAATTAAATTTATCCCTTCAGCTATAGAGTACTTTGCAATATCCGAAGGCCATGGAAGATCGGTTACACATTCATCAGTTCTGAGATAGATGAAGTACAGAGAAACAGTTCCCTCGTAAAAATTAAAAAGGCTATTTGTAGACACTGAACCTCAAATTCACCTAAGAACAATGTAAGTAAGAATTAATTCTCCTGTAGTGTTGGCTTGGCTCTGGATTTTTCCCTTCCCGATAACAAAAAATGTCCACGCAGCCACCAGCAGCCTCATTAACAGTGCCCTAAGGAGCCTATGGTGAAAGTCTTGTTCTAAGCCTTAAAGCTGCAGGAGTCAGGATTGGGCGAATGTTGCCCATTCCTCCACAATTTGTATCCTTTTATGTACAAACAATTAGAGTTGATATTCATTGACAATAAGTCAGCAACAAAAAATAACAGTTGTATTGTTGAGTAGAATCATGTAATTGCATCAATTTTATTGACAGTTCAAAGAACAACACCATTTATTAGTGTTGGCTGTTATGTGGCTGTTAATCAGAAGCAATTGTTTGGACAGTTTAATATTAATATTGCAAAAATTATGTATGCTCTTCTGTAAACAGTTCTTCACAATTCAGGTCACGTATGAACGAGGGTCAAATAATTATGAATAAAAACAAAACTTGGTGGAAAAAAATACAGTCGGTCTGGCAGCATCTTTGAAGAGAAAGACAGGGTTAATATTTCATGCCGAATATGACTTTTCTCCAGAACACATTTTTATTACAGATTCCCAACATTTACAGTATTTAGTTTTTAGTCTGCTCTCTAAGTCCTTTCCGCGTTGCCCACTGTATCCTTCTATTCCTCATGTTCCATGACTTAATGGTGGAGAAGAAAATGCCGATGTAACTCACATAAGGTACACAGAACTGTGAAGATATTAAGTTATTAAAACACACTGCTCTTTGAATTTTGGGGAAAAAACCTAATATTGTCTTTGAGAGAAAAATCTGCACTTATAGTTTCAGTAGATATTTGTTGACATAACCACCATGGAACATATGATACAGGTTGAAATTGCACCTCAAGTGAACCTTGAATCTACTTGCCACACAGAGTTTAAATGGCAAATTGAGTTCATGTATCCCTTGTGTGTGATTCGTAAACATGCCTTACCCCTACCATGCAAAAGAAAATGAAGCACTCCTCCAGATCTGGGTTCCACCCACCATTTTTGAAAGACCTTGAGTCTTCCCCACTCTTACTAACTCTTCCCATTTTTTCCTTTACTTCAAAACAGTTAGATTGACAAATCCGAGAGATTATCAATAATTACCAGTCCTTGGTTAAGGGGCATCAATAAAATAAACATTGTTATATGGATTTAAGTACTTGAAAATTTAAACGTTTTGAATGAGATTTTTTAAAAAATGAGAGGAATTTTATGAAAGCAAAATCTGAAATAGATGCTTTTAATTGTATATTATTTCATCTGAACATGAATTCTAATATCTGCTCATGGTGGATACTAGCTGAGTTGCCATGATGATGTAGGGCAACAGCTGACGTAAAGGAGGGAATGGGAATTACATGAGTTAGCACTAAGCAGGCTTGGGGTCTGTAAGGAACCATGGGTGTGACTGAGTCCAAGAGTTGATATTAGCTTAGGGATTATCAGAGTTCATGAGGCACCATGAGTTGGAGCTAAATTGGTTATAAGAGGTCATTGGACATGTGTGAATGGAGCATGGGGAGCAGCTGAGGGATTAAGAATAGAAACCCTAATATTGAGCAAGCAAATAGGACAGTGTTCCAGAGCACTAAGATAGGCCTTTCAATCAGCCTGCCTTTAACAATTGCTATCAATTCACTGCTAAGATGGTAAGTGAGGACAAGGGGACTCCTATCGTTGTTGTGGGAGGGAAGAGAGGCAGAGAGGGCTGAAGTGCAGGAGATAGGTCAGACCTGACTGAGGGCCCAGTCAACTATGATGTTGGGGAATCCTCAGTTGAGGAAGAAAATGGACATTTCAGAGGCTCCCTTGTAGAATTTGGCATCATCAGAACAGATGCTTCGGAGATGGAGTAACTAGGAGAACGGAATAGTGTCTTTACAGGAAACAAGGAGTGATGATGTATTGTCAAGGTAAGTGTGGAAATCAGTTGGTTTGTAATGAATATTGGTGGCCAGCCTATCATCAGTTCTGAAGGAGGATCACTGGACCCAAAATGTTAACTGGGATTTCTCACCACAGATGATGCCAGAGCTGCTGAGATTTTCCAGCAATTTCTATCTTCGTTTTTGATTTCCAACAACTGCCCTTTTTTTTAACTTATAGTCTGTATGTTTCTTTTTTGCATCTGGCCACACAGATAAATGTGCAACTTATTTACTTGCATGAATTTTAGTGCCTAGGAATCAAGATTCAATGATTTATTTGTTCTTTGTTTGATTCGATGCATCAGATAACTGGTCTATAATCTCTGTGCCTTGGTGTTGATGCAGAGACAAATAAACAGAGAAGCTGCTGATAGCTAGAACTGAAGCATGGTCTAAACATTTTGAGTTTAAAACATCTGATAAACTCATATATAAAATGTTATTGCTTGCATGAGAAATCTTCTCGCCCAGAGGGTGGTGGGAGTCTGGAACTCACTATCGGAAAGAGTAATTGAGTCAGAAATTCTTGCAATATTTAAGCAGCATTTAGACAATCACTTGTGACGCCATAGCTCACAGGGCTATATACCAAAAGCTTGAAATAAGATAAGTATAGCCAGTTCCTTGTTCACTGGACAAAATGGGCTGAATGGCCTCTTTGAATGCTGTTACCGTCTCTGAGTCTATTATGACCTTATTGAGGGTTATGTTCACTAATCACCATTACACATGTTAAAGTAGTGGAAAAAAATGCTGCAGGATTCTGAAATTTGGCTGATAAACATATAGCCTGGTCAATGTCAAGTTAATGTTGTGCATAATTTTTGCAAAGGTTCTATTTAACAGCCTAGTATAGCAATTTTGAATATTATAATAATGTCAAATTTAAGCTTGGATGGTTGGCTCATTCGCCCGTCTTAAGCAGGTTCAAAGGATGTTCTACATATCTTGGATATTTTCAAGCATTTTTATCCTTTTTTTAACTGTTTTAAATTTGTTTTAGTACTATTTTTATTGCTTTTATGGTCAGTTTTTGCAAAGAAAATGCCTCCATAGTATTTGATATTTGCATGATAAATCAATGTTTTCAAATTCAGGGACAGATCAAATTGAAGCTTTTGGAATGTTTCAGGACAGGAAGAACTGATAAAACAGATACCAAAAATGTTTTTAACAAGCAAATCTTCATGAGATTTCAAAGATCAACAAGTCTTGCAATTGCACAGATCCTTTACTGGCCAACAAACCGTTAAAGAAAATACAGGGTTTTGATTTGAAAGACTTGACATACAGTATTTATGTTTTGAAGTGGCACAATGTGGAAAAAAAGCATATTGGGGGCATCAACGGGCAGCAATGTTGGACTGCCAGTGACTGCAATTATGCCATCAATTGTGGTTGCATGCTATGCCGTAACTAATTTACTACAATCATAAAACTGACACGAGCCCTGGGTCCAAACACAGACAATTGAAAATCAGCGCAAATAACTGCCAATACACCTGCACTGTAAGACTAGAATTTTCAGGGGTACTCAAGGTTACCTTCATAACTATTTGACTCTATTCCTTTCATGTGAGCATAGGGTTCCTCCATAATATTTGCTGATGTAACCTGTGTGACTGGCGCTGAGAGTATCAAGACCAATATATTTCATTTCCTTTCCCAATGAACAGCAATAACAGATTGACAAGGCTCTCTGTCACATGCTGCTACTTATCCCAATGTGCAGCAATCATTTGAGGGCAGTCACGTGGACAATTTGTCAGCAAACAACCACTAATCATTTAGCTGTATGGTCAGTTACAGATTGTAACTAATGGTACAACTGTGTAATATTAGACTAAAAACACTTTGAATGTGTTTACATTAATTATATTAGTTGTAAGTAGCAAATTGATTGCTTGTTATCTAGGAGCATGCAAATACATCTTCAGCAAAAACTGTAAGGTCTTGTGAGGACTTGGTATCCGTCAGATTGGAACAGGTTGGAAGGCAACGCTCTTGAAACTTGATTACTGAGAATTCTATTAGATGTGTGAGACGCTTACCATGGAAATTGCCTTCGATGTGCCATCTTCTAATGCTTCCATTCTCATGCTGTCATACTGGCTAAAGTATTGACCGTGACAGTGTCTTCTGCTTGACAAGTTAAATTGCTAGCATGTAGAATAAGCACCTGCTAATATCTACTCACAACAGCATCATACAAAAGTTTCTTGACTTCATCAGATGTCTTACAGAGGGTTCAATAAAATGTCAGCTTTTCATGAAAGCAGAATTGGGAAGTTCAACAAGATTAATTCGGCGATATTGCTAAAGCTGTCCGGCCTTCTCTTTGTGTCTCTGCCTTAGAGGATTTTCCAATGAGGCGTATAAATAGTTAATCTGGAAACATCTGGAATGAGATGTCAATTTAAAATGCTTCTGAAGCAACATAATTGATAAATTATTGAGTTTTGTTTTAATGGAATATCATTACCGTTATTAACATCATAACCATTTACTGCATCTAGTTTTGATTTTAATATTATGGATCATTTATCAAATAAACTCTTAAATGTTACAAATAACATCATGTTAGTTTGTATAAACATGCCATAAATAAATCTTAAAAACTTTGTATAATTTTTTTTAAAAGCTGCTTGAAGATTTTTCATCTCTGTCGCTAGTAGCAACATAATTGCGTGCTTTAATCTTGTGTAAGTAATAGCTTCAGCAGAAAAAAATAAATCACATAATTGCCGATTTCTTATATTCCCTTAGATAAATATGCAAAGCATTTAAACCATTAGAGCAGTCAATTTTTATAAATGCATTCTCTGAACTTAAAAGCTACTCAAAAGTAATTTGCATTCATACATTAAAAAATCAGATTTGCAAAGATATTTTCAATATTCGTTATTTGTGTTTCACTTTGGTTTGTAATGCTGGTGTTTAGTTTATGACTTAAGAGCAACTTAGTGTTTTTTACTTAAATGTCACCTACTGTTACGACATTTAAAGTAGTCTTTGACCGTATTGTTCAGAAAGACTACATTCTGCAGGGTTTGGTGAACAGCCCAGTTTGTCAGATTTTGCAACATATTTGACTTCAAGACTATTTTCAAATTCTACGTTTTATTGATTGAAGGTTGAATTCCAAGAAAAGTGTTGTTTTTACTTTCAAAGAGTTATTAGCTAGTTATTTCAGAGCCATACATGTTCCATACTGGTTTACAGTCAGAATAATGAAATTCTGAAGAGAAAGCAGATTGTGAGCTATACAAATCTTATGAATTCAGTTTTGCTGTCGATACCTTAGCAGGTTCAGAGTGTCAATCGTGCACTGATCTGTAGTTATAACACAGCGTGGAGCTGGAGGAATGCAGCAGGCCAGGCAGCATCAGAGGATCAGCAAAGTTGATGTTTTGGGTCGAGACCCTTCTTCAAGTAGTGAGTTAGTATTTATGCATCCAGTCCTCCATTGTCCATGGTGAATTTTCTGATGTGAGCTTTGGCTTTTCACCTTATTAATTACACAGCCAAGCTGTTGGTGCATTTCTTGGGGATCATGAGTGGGTGCCAGGCCAGATGTGCTCTGTACTTTCAGTGGGACTCCATGGGCTGCCTACTAAGAAGCAGCCTGGATCTTATTGTCGAAATCTCTATGACTAATCATGACTGGTCCCCAGACTGACATGTCAGGGAATGACTGACATGACTGACCACAAGTCAACATCCTCCTGGACTGATGTCTCAACAGCACACTGACTGAAATGCCTATATTACCAGACAGCTTGAACTTGATCTTGAGATCTGACTGTGACCAATTTCCAAGACTGTATGGATACAGACCCCTGGACTCATGTAGGACCAAGTGTCTGAATGACATGGCCAACTCTTTAGACTGCAATTGATGATCACCTCAACTGATTGTGGCAGTACTACTGATTCACTGTAGTTTCACTTTCAACACGTTAAGGACTCTTTCACTTTGACTTTCAAACATAGATATTTGCTTTAGGCACTTGCAGTGTGTTTGGCGAGATCATGCTTGTGTGGCAAGGAATAGGAGAATAGACTAAATTAGTACGTAGCTAGAGGGATAGTATAGAAAGGAGAAATTTAGATTATTGAGGCATTGGGATTTATTCTATGGATGATAGGACCTGGTAGATGTCGGTCAAGACGCACTCAGCAGGGCAAGGACCAGTGCCTTTGCAGGGAGCATTCAATAGTACATCAGGGAGGGTTTAAATAGAGAGGTAGGGGGCAATCCTGAATGAGGAGACAAGAGTGAAGGATTCCAAGATATAATTGAATGATAGAAAAATGAAAAGTAGAAGTGGAAGGCAGAGGAAACAAAGGCTAGCAGCAAATAAGGCAGAAGTACAAACAAAATACGTAAAAATGTTGATAAGACAAGTCTAAATTTATTATACTTGAATGCAAAGCACGTTGACAATAAAGCAGACAAATTAACAGTAAAAATAGTTGAGAACAGGTACAATATGGTTAATATTATGGAGACATGGCTTTGGGGTGATCAAGGCTAGGAACTGAAAATTCAAGGAAGTTCAATCTTTAGGAAGGACAAGCAAAACAGAAAAGTTGGGGCCTACATTGTCAGTGAAAGGTGAAATCAGTGCAATACTGAGAATGTATGTTCGTGCAGAAAACCAAATATCGAATCTGTTTTTGTAGAGCTATGAAGTGTCAAGGAACAGAACACATTAGTGGGAGTTGTCTGGAGGCCTACAAACAGTAGTGATAAGGTAGGTGGCATTAAACAGGAAATTAGAGATGCATGCAACAAGCCTGTTACAGTCATCATGTGTGATTATAATTTACAGTTAGACTGTGAAAATCACATTTGCAGTGGAAATGTGGCAGTTGAATTCCTTAATTGTGTACAAGGTGCTTTTTGGAGCCAAAACATTGAAGAGTCATCTGGGAGAAGGTTATCCTAGATTTGATTTGGTGCAATGAGAAGATAATAATTAATAATCTTGTTATGCGAGACTCTTTTGGACAAGGTGACCATAGCATGACAGAATTGTTAATTGAGGTAGAAATTCAAGTATTCCAGGCTAAAACGAGGGTCTGAAATCTCAACAAAGAAAGCTACAGAATTGAGGGATGAGTTGGTTAGGTCACATCATTAATATATATGGCAGTGGATAGTGTTTGTTTGTATCACGTTGTTTTAACAAAGCTTTCTAACCTTTGATCAGCTGATTGACATTGTTGTGTGGCCCTGGGGAAGAGCGTCAGAGGATTTAGCAGGTGCTTTAGAAAAGGATGGAAGGATGATAGGCTTCAATCACCCATGCATTTATCAGGTATTAAGATCTGTTTGAACACATACCAGGAGTGATGCTGATGACGTTGATTCTTTCAGCTACCTTCAGCCAGGTCTGCCTTACAATGTCCTTGAAAAGCATATACAGCTCCTGACGAACAGTAAATCATTCCTGCCCTAGCTTCCTCCGATCCTTGTTTTTCAGCTGAATGGCCACATTTATCATTAATTGAAAAGTCATTGACTTGAAATGTTTACTTCATTTCTCTAACTCTAGATGCTGATGACCTGCTGATCACGTTTCCAGCATATTTTATTTTTAGTTACTGTCCTTCACTTGATGATCTGAGAACAATAAGCTACCTAAATTCACAGGCAGGAAAGATTATGTAAGGTCAGCAATTTTTTTTGGTGGACACTTTCATAGTTTTTTTCTTGTGACAGTCCACGAGGTACCAGATTTATTGAATTAAATTTCTCCAAAGCAGAATATTTAATGTTTGCCTTTCACTCTCAGTTTCAGGCCCAATAATTAACCAACGTATACGCCTTAATCTTTCCCTCCCTGTACTCAGGCTTTAACTGTTGCTACTTACTATTCAGCATATTTATCATTATTATGACAACTGATTTACGGAGATTGAATGCAGTAAATTAGACATTCTTATTTCATAGCAATGCAGGATATGAACTAATTATTTTGGGGTCAAATGCTGCATGTTCATCCGTTTTCCTCTTAAAAACCAAAAAAAAGTGTTCTTAATGTTTTATTCATCTCTGTATTGCTATATGTAGCTCCCTGTACATACAAGTACAACATACTACATGCTTGACTGATATTCCTATATTAGCTGTCAGCATAATTATTCACACACTCAGAATTATGTGGCAAAGTTTGCAATTGCTGAAATACATCTAATAGAGTCATAGTCACTGAGGTCTACAGCATGAAAACAGGCCCTTTGGCCAAACTTGCCCATGCTGCCCAGCTTTCACAAATTAAACCAGGCCCATTTGTCCGATTTTGGTCCATATCCCTCCTTACCTATCGTATCCACGTACCTGTCTGAATGTTTCTTTAATGATGAAATTGTACTTGCTTCCACCACTACCTCTGGCAGCCTGTTCCAGATACTCTCAACCCTCTGTGTGAGAAAATTGCCCCTCTGGACCCTTTTGTATCTCTCCATTCTCATCTTAAATCTATGCCCTCTAGTTTTCGACTCCCTTTCTATGGGGAAAAGCTATCCGTTGTCTACCTTATCCATGCGTCTCATGATTGTATAAGAGAATAAGGCCACCCTTCAGTTTCCTAGGCTCCAGGTAGAAAAAGTCCCAGCCTATCCAACCTCTCCTTATAACTCAACCCTTCCATTCCAGGTATTATCCCAGTAAAATCTTTTCTGCACTCTTTCTAGTTTGTTGTGAACTGCTGATGCAGTTTCCATGTCAACTAAATTCATAAACCACATTACTCACTTATGTGATAGACATAGCTTTAAGCCAAAATGGATGGCACACTTGCATGTATTGGAATCCACACAAATTGATAGACAGGGCTCTGCTCTTTGTTGACAATAAAAAAAAAACACATGCATACATATTATACCAATTTCAATGCAGCAAGATAGTTTACAGCCATCCTATGGTTCATTTCTCAGGGCAGAGTTAATCTGCCTTTTCAAAAAATAAAGCTAACTGGCGGCTAACTGACAGTCATTATTAACTGGTGCTTGCTCTGCGGTAACATCTCAACCAATCAAAGTCTACTTGCCAACCAATCGGCACTATCCTGTCATACTGAATAAATGTTGTTTTCTCTTTCCTTTTGGAATTTCTTGAGAATTAGCCTGTTGAGTTCATGACAATTCCACTTACTAAGTGTGTCTTTTTTTTGCAGCAGCACTCAAGTTCTGTACTAGCAAATGGCTGCATTACTTTTCATTGGTATGTTACTTAGGAAAATCCTGAATTCGTGATTAGTGAAGATTTATTAATCAGCAGCTCTGTCTTTCCAGGGAAGGGCTTGAAATACATTTCCACTACTCCATCCTAGCTCTGTACTTGAGTCAGTAGAGCTTTTAATATCACTTGTTATTTTCAGTGAGGTTTCACACAACAGCATTTCTCTTAATACAGGCAATTTGTTTCTCCTTTTAGATTTAGCTTAAGTGGAGTTTAATGATTTATTCTGTTTCATATCTCTCCGAATCATATAAGCGCTCTTTATTCTGGATATCATTGTATTCAACAGTCCCAGAAGGTGCATACATTTCTGAAAACAGAATATGCCTTTCATAATGATACATTCTAGTTTTTGGATAAATATATAATCAAATAAATGGTTTAGTAATGTCACTGTCTAATATCAGCTGGACTTTTTTCTTTGCTTTCACTAGTGAGAATTTTATGGTCCTTTTGGCAAACTTATCGAGTTACAAACGTAAACATCTATATTAAAAATAACTCCTATTTGCTCTAGTTCATTGAATGGGGGAAAGATGACATTTCTGGAACAGATCAGTTACACTCATATCAGTTGGTAATACACTAGCTCTATATTACACAGCAGCAAGCTAATCAGGCAAACTTCTCAGGCAGTGCATTGTCTCTTTGATTTTTGTGACTTAACCATCATTGTACATCCTTTTAACAGTTTATTGGAACCCTCAAGCTTTGTTGTTTCGAACTTAATTTGTTTGAAAACATCTTCTATTGTTTCTGAAAGACCTTTCTAGTAATATTCTGAAAACAAAGATTGGCTTGAAAAAAAGAAAATAGAGTGTGATTTCATAATATCTTACAATGTGAAAAAAACCACTAAAGATGTGATTGATCTGAAACATGAACAATGACCAATTTCAAGAACCATTCTCTTCAATGTATGCCTGAAAGCTATCTAATAAACTTGGGCTGTTTTACAAGTGTTTTAATACAGGAATTAGGCCTATACATGCATATATGTATATGTATGTAATATACATATGTAATGGGGAGGGTTTCTTATGCTTCCCCCCCGACCCCATCCCCACCTCCACTCCCAAAGTGCTGTAATTTTTACGAACTTGGGCGGGAAATTGGCAAGTGTACCCAGGCTTGTTCTAATTAAGATTCTTTGACAATTGACAAAATGAACTTTGAGGAAATCCTATCCTCATACTTGTAACCCAAGGGTTAATGAAATGATACCAATAGCAAACTGCATTGACACAGTTTATATATAGTTATTGGAGATATTGTGTTAACAGATCAATGAAGAGCATTATTTTTCAACTGAATCATTTATTTGAATTCTTAACCCGTCATCTACGGTATCTTGGCTCTGTCAAGATACCGAAGGTAAATTCTGTGGAGTGGTTGCCAGACATCTAAACAGTTTTAAAGCTGGAAGAACAGCGTCTCATTTTTCACTTGGGGACCCTACAGCCTTCAGGACTCAACACTGACTTCAATAATTTTAAGGCCTGAGCACCACCTCCCATCTCCCTACCCTAATCTCCACACACCAGGCCTTGTCATTACTTGGGGTGCTTCCACAAATAACCCCTATTATCAGCCAATAATGGCCCCCATTAGCAGCTATTGATTTTCCCAAGCTGATCTTTACCCACCCATTTGTCTGCCCAACTGTTTTTCTCTATCTCTGGGATTTTCCAGCAATTTCTGTTTTTGCTTCTGATTCCAGCATCTCCAGTTCTTGATACTTTTAGTTCTGAAGTCAAAGCCGTCTTAATTACAATGTGCAGTATTATGGAATCATAAATGTTTAGGACTCAGCTTACCTTCAGCTGCAACGAGTATCTGGCTGCTGTTTTTCCTCCTCCTGAAGGGGTGTAATATAGCAAGTAAAAAAAAAAATCTATTTCATGATGTTAGATTGTAACTGATGCAAAGTATTCTTGATCAGTTTTGGTTTGGTATCATATCTTAGACTAAAAGAAATAGCTAAATGATCCTACAACCAAAAGTTCAGATCGAAACTTTGTAGTTCTGCCATATTCATCTGGGAATGATGACAGACAATTATACAACTCACTGGAGGAGGCGATTTCACAAATATCCCCATCCTCAATTATAAGGTACCCTAGCACATCAGTGCAAAAGATGAGTCTGTGCATTTGCAACAATCTTTAGCCAGAAGTGCCAAGTTGATGATCAATCTAAGCCTCCTCCACAGATCCCCAATATCACAGATATCAGTTTTCAGCTAATTCAAATCACTACACGTGATGTTAAGGAGAGCAGGTGATATGGATACTGCAAAGCCTATGGGCCCTGACAACATTCTGGCAATAACACTGAAGACATGTCCTCCAGAACTTGTCACATACTTAGCCAAGATCTTACAGTACAGCTACACCACTAACATCTACCCGACAATGTAAACAATTGCCCAGTATATCCTGTACACTAAAAAGCTGGACAAATCCAACCTGGCCAATTCCATCCCAGCAGTCGACTCATGACTATCACTGAAGTAATATTATAACAGTGCTATCAATAACACTGAATGACATAGGGTCAGATGATGTGGAGTCTGTGTGGGTGGAGTTGAGCAACCACAAAGGCAAAAAATCCATAATGGGAGTTATGTACAGACCTCCTAACAGTGGTCAGGACCAGGGGTACAAGATGCACCGGGAAATAGATAGGACATGTCAGAAAGGCAAGGTCACGGTGATCATGGGGGACTTCAATATGCAGGTGGACTGGGTGAATAATATTGCCGGTGGATCCAAAGAAAGGGAATTCATGGAATGCCTACAGGATGGCTTTTTGGAACAGCTGGTGATGGAGCCCACAAGGGAGCACACTATTCTGGACTTAGTGCTATGTAATGAGCCAGACTTTACAAAAGACCTTAAAAGACCTTAAAGAACACTTAGGAGGCAGTGATCATAATATGGTAGAGTTCAGTCTGAGGTTTGAAAGCGAGAAGGCAAAATCGGATGTAATGGTGTTACAGTTAAATAAAGGCAATTACAGGGGCATGAGAGAGGAACTGACGAAAATCGACTGGAAGTAGAGCCTAGCGGGGAAGACAGCAGAGCAATAATGGCAGGAGTTTCTGGGTGTAATTGAGGACACAATGCAGAGGTTCATCCCAAAGAAAAGAAAGATTATCCGGGGGAGGATTAGACAGCCATGGCTGACAAAGGAAGTCAAAAAATGTATCAAAGAGAAAGAGACAGCCTATATAGTGGCCAAGAGCACTGGGAAATCAGAAGATTGGGAGGGGTACAAGAACAAACAGAGGATAACAAAGAGAGAAATAAGGAAGGAGAGGATCAAATACGAAGGCAGGCCAGCCAGTAATATTAGAAATGATAGTAAAAGTTTCTTTCAATACATAAGAAACAAACGAGAGGTAAAGCTAGACATTGGGCCGCTCCAAATTGATGCTGGAAGGCTGGTGATGGGAGATAAGGAAATAGCTGAAGAACTTAAGTATTTTGCGTCAGTCTTCACAGTGGAAGACATGAGTAATATCCCAACAATTAAGGAGAGTCAGGGGGCAGAGTTGAGTATGGTAGGCATTACAAAAGAGAAAGTGCTAGAAAAGCTAAAAGGTCTAAAAATTGATAAATCTCCTGGCCCTGATGGGCTACATCCTAGAGTTCTGAGGGAGGTGGCTGAGGAAATAGCGGAGGCGTTGGTTGAGATCTTTCAAAAGTCACTAGAGTCAGGGGAAGTCCCAGATGATTGGAAAATCGCTGTTGTAACCCCCTTGTTTAAGAAAGGATCAAGACAAAAGATGGAAAACTATAGGCCGATTAGCCTAACCTCGGTTGTTGGTAAAATTCTAGAATCTATCGTTAAGGATGAGATTTCTAAATTCTTGGAAGTGCAGGGTCGGATTAGAACAAGTCAGCATGGATTTAGTAAGGGGAGGTCATGTCTGACAAACCTGTTAGAATTCTTTGAAGAGGTAACAAGTAGGTTAGACCAGGGAAACCCAGTGGATGTTATCTATCTAGACTTCCAAAAGGCCTTTGATAAGGTGCCTCACGGGAGGCTGCTGAGTAAGGTGAGGGCCCATGGTGTTCGAGGTGAGTTACTGGCATGGATTGAGGATTGGCTGTCTGACAGAAGGCAGAGAGTTGGGATAAAAGGCTCTTTTTCAGAATGGCAACCGGTGACAAGTGGTGTCCCGCAGGGTTCAGTGTTGGGGCCGCAGCTGGTCACTTTAATATATTAATGATCTGGATGAAGGGACTGGAGGCATTCTGGCGAAGTTTGCCGATGGTACAAAGTTGGGTGGACAGGCAGGTAGTATGGAAGAGGTGGGGAGGCTGCAGAATGATTTAGACAGTTTAGGAGAGTGGTACAGGAAATGGCTGATGAAATTCAATGTGAGCAAATGCGAGGTCTTGCACCCTGGAAAAAAGAATACAGGCATGGACTATTTTCTGAACGGTGAGAAAATTCATAAAGCCAAAGTACAAAGGGATCTGGGAGTGCTAGTACAGGATTCTCTAAAGGTTAACTTGCAGGTTGAGTCCGTGATTAAGAAAGTGAATGTAATGTTGTCATTTATCTCAAGAGGGTTGGAATATAAAAGCAGTGATGTGCTTCTGAGATTTTATAAAGCTCTAGTTAGGCCCCATTTAGAATATTGTGTCCAATTTTGGGCACCACACCTCAGGAAGGACATACTGGCGCTGGAGCGTGTCCAGCGGAGATTCACACGGATGATCCCTGGAATGGTAGGCCTAACATACGATGAACGGCTGAGGATCCTGGGATTGTATTCATTAGAGTTTAGAAGGTTGAGGGGAGATCTAATAGAAAATTACAAGATAATGCATGGCTTAGAAAGGGTGGATGCTGGGAAGTTGTTTCCGTTACGTGGGGATACTAGGACTCGTGGGCACAGCCTTAAAATTAGAGGGGGTCAATTTAGAACAGAAATGAGGAGACATTTCTTCAGCCAGAGAGTGGTGGGCCTGTGGAATTCATTGCCACGGAGTGCAGTGGAGGCCGGGACGTTGAATGTCTTCAAGGCAGAGATTGATAAATTCTTGATCTCGTAAGGAATCAAGGGCTACGGGGAGAGTGCAGGTAAGTGGAGTTGAAATGCCCATCAGCCATGATTAAATGGCGGAGTGGACTCAATGGGCCGAATGGCCTTACTTCCACTCCTATGTCTTATGGTCTATCGAGCAGCGCTTGTTTAGCAATTACTTGCTCACTGATATCTAGATTGTGTTCTGCCAGGGCCACTCAGCTCCTGACCTCATTACAGTCTTGGGTGAATAAATGAGTCATATTCCAAAGGTGAGGAGAGGGTGACGACCCTTGACATCAAGACTGCTTTAGATCAAGTGTGGCATCCACAAGCCCTAGCAGAACTGGCGTCATGAGAAAGCAAGGAAAGTCTCCATGGGTTGGAGTCATATTTGACACAAAGGAAGATGGGGTGATTGTTGGATATCAGTCATTTCTGCTCCATGACCACACTGCAGGGGTTCCTAAGGGTAGTGTCTTAAACCAACCATCTTCAGTTGCTTGATCAATGACCTTCCATACATCTTAAGATCAGAGTGGAATTGTTCACTGATGACATCATAATATTCAGACATTGAAACAGTTCATGCTCAAATGCAACATATCTAGGAAATATCCAGACTTCGGCTGACAAGTCGCAAGTAAAATTTGCACCACACAAATGCCAGGAAATGACATCGCCACCTAAGAATCTAACCATCTCCTCCTTAACATCTGGGGAAGTCCATTGACCGGAAATTGAACTGGATTAGCCATATAAATACAGTGGCTATAAGAGCAGGTCAGAGATTAGAAATCCTACAGCAAATACCTCGCCTCCTGACTCCTCAACGCCTGTCCACTTCTTAGAAGGCAGAATTCAGGAGTGTAACTGAATAAACACCTCTTGCCTGGAGTGCAGCTCCAATAATGTTCAAAACGTTTGAGAACATCTGGGACAAAGCAGCCCATTTGTTTGGCACCACATCCACAAAAATCCAGTCCTTTCGCCACCAGCACTCAATAGCAGCAATGTAAACCATCTACAAAATGCATTCCAGATATTCACCAAAGCTCCTCACACAGCACCTCCCTTACCCACAACCACTAACCTGGGACCAGAATAACAGATACATGGGAAAACCCACACTTGCAAGTTCCCCTCCAAGCCACTCACCTCCTGACCTGGAAATATGTCACTTTTCCTTCAGTGTCGTTGAATCAAAATTCCAAAGCTCCTTCCCCAGTGGCATTGTTGATCTACCTACTCCAAATGAATTGCAATGTTTTGAGAACGCACTCACCATCACCTTCTTGAGGATAATTAGGAAAGGGCAATAAATGTTGACTCAGTCAGTGACACCCACGTCCCATGAATGAATAAAAGGACATGCTTCCTGTTGTAGATAATTTGTGCATTCTTCAGATGAAAACAAGTGCCTGCCTGTGTGATTGAAAACTTCATTGTAATTTGGAGACAGCTGCTGAACAAATACCACTGAAGTAAATTCTCATTTGGAACTCTGTGACATGGGGCAGATCTATTATTATCATCCAGGATACCTGAGAATAGTGGGATTGATCAATAATTGCAAATGTTGGATGGATTTGGGCTACATCATAATTATAGATACATAGTACTTAAACCTGATTTCCTATGATATTTTATGGCCCTGCTTTGTGTCCCAGTTACAAATCTGTCACTGAAAATGTGCAGAAAATCCTAGGCTCCGCAATGCATCTAGTTTTTTAAACTGCGAATGTAATGTGATTCGTTTTAAAGGAGCAACCGATTATGCCTTTTGTGATTTGGCATAATTAGCCCATGGAAATAATACCACAGGTAGATGGGTTCTATCGAGTCAGATAGCTTATGTTTATTCACAACACTTTTTACATGGCTGTGGCAGCGCACACTTAACCGTTCTTTGTTGTACTGATGTTCCTGTTCATTACATAACTGACTGATTGAAGACATTTTACTGACTCTATGACTTAGCAAACATGACTGCAGGTGAGATAAGGACATTAGTACTGAAGGGTCACATACGATGATGTTAGTTAACTGTATTAAAGGTACAGGCCTCTCTGTTGGAATCTGTATCAAATAGCATATGTGCAGTTGTTGCCTGACATAAAAGCTTAAGTATCTGAGTCATCATCCTTTGTGACAGGTAGTTGATGATATACAGTTCAGAAATGTCATTGATTTCTCCACATGTCTTAATCATGACATATTGCAATACCAGATCACCTAGGCTGGATATAACAATCTTGCATTTTTCATCAATCCTATCTGCTTTTGCAAAAATATTGGACTCCTTTGCTTTGTCCTGGTTTAAGTTGAGAAAACTGTCTACATGTCCACTGACCACACTGTTGTGCTATTTTGTCCCTTGCTTCCAACAGTACATCATGCATATGTTCTTGGTAGGTGAGAGTATAGGAAGGAAGTACTATGTGGATCTGACTCCAAAGCATGAGAGCTGTCAGCGAGGGTAAACAATTGCCTGGATGACTAGCATGTAGATTTAACATAGCTATCTGAAAATCTTGTCAAGTTACTTTACATTTGATGATTCTAGATTGTACAGTTTGAATACTGCATTCTGTGACATTGTTCGACTGAGCCAGTGAGGAAAGGAGGAAATACATTGAACACCCCATTTCTTGCACATGGCTTGGTCAGATAAGATTTGTTGAAGTACGTTGAGGATATTGTCTTTGCCTGTTAAGATGTCAACAAGCATTACACTATTGGTATCACTAATTTGATGAAAGGAAATTGGGTGGAATTGTGAGTCATTAAAATGTAATGCAGTCCTTGGACGAAAATATCATTTGAAATATTACACCAATTACTTGGAAGGAATCTTAGCCATAAGAAGCCGTAAAAATCCCTACAGTGTGGAAATAAGCCATTCTGCCCAACAAGGCCACACTGCCCCCCCCAAAGAGCATCCCACCCACACTCATTCCCCTACCCCTGCATTTCCTATGTCTAACCTACCTAACCTAAACATCCCTGAATCTTGTGTGGAAGGATAGTTTCTTCTGATTATTGCAGTTGTTGGGGTTAACATGTTTGATAAAACTTGACTAATTGATAGATGAGATAACAAGGTGTAGAGCTGGATGAACACAGCAGGCCAAGCAGCATCAGAGAAGCAGGAAAGCTGACGTTTTGGGTCTAGACCCTTCTTCAGAAATGGGGGAGGGGAAGGGGATTCTGAAATAAATAGGGAGAGAGGGGGAGGTGGATAGAAGATGGATAGAGGAGAAGATAGGTGGAGAGGAGACAGACAGGTCAAAGAGGCGGGAATGGAACCAGTAAAGGTGAATGTAGGTGGGGAGTTAGGGAGGAGATAGGTCAGTCCAGGGAGCACGGACAGGTCAGGGGGGCGGGATGAGGCTAGTAGGTAGGAGATGGGGGTGGGGCTTGAGGTGGGAGGAGGGCATAGGTGGGAGGAAGGACAGGTTAGGGAGGCGGGGACAATTTGGGCTGTTTTGGGATGCGGTTCGGGTAGGGTAGATTTTGAAGCTTGTGAAGTCCACATTGATACCATTGGGCTGCAGGATTCCCAAGCGAAATATGAGGTGCTGTTCCTGCAACCTTTGGTTGGTATCGTTGTGGCACTGCAGAAGGCCCAGGATGGACCTGTCGTTTGAGGAATGGAAGGGGGAGTTGAAATGGTTCACAACTGGGAGGTGCAGTTGTTTAGTGCGAACCAAGTGTAAGTCTGATTGATAAATGCCCTGATTTATACCAGGCCAATAAATGGATTCACATGTCAATCTTTTTTTTTTATTTATGCACATATAATCTTTTGTATGTACTCTAACATGCATTGACTTAGGGCTTGCAAAGCTACAACTGTTTACCTTTAACAGCTACAGACTAATAAACAAAGTGGCTCCAACAGCAGGTCAGAGGCTCAGAATACTTAAATGAGTAACTCACTTCCTGATTCCACAAAGCTTATCCACCATCTGTAAGGCACAAATCAGGAGTGTGATGGAATACTCTTCATTTGTCTGGAAGAGTGTGCCTCCAGCAACACATAGGAAGCATAACACCATCCAGGACAAGACGGCCACTTGATTGGCATAACATCCATAAATATCCATCCTTTCTACCAGCAATGTGCAATATCAACAGAGTACCAGTTACAAGGCTCACTGCAAAAATTCACCAATGCTCCTTAGACAACAATTTCCAAACCCATGGCCACTAACATCTGAAAGAACAATGTAAGCAAATACATGGGAACACCACCACCTGCAATTTTCCCTCCAAATCACTCACCATCCATTTTGGAAATATATTGTTGTTCCTTCACTATCACTGGGTCAAAATACTGGTAATTTCTTGCTAACAGCATCTAAAGCAAATAGACTGCAGCGATTCAAGAAGGCAGTTCACCCCCAACTTCAATAGAGAAGCAGGGGCAGACATTTAAGGGAATATTTCAAATATTCAAAATGAGTATATTCCTACTATAAAGAAAAATTCTAAGAGCAGAAACCACATTATGTGGTTGACAAAAGAAGCTACGGAGAGCATCAGACTTGATAAAAAGTGTGTAATTGCGCAAAGGTGAATGGTAAGTCAGATAATTGGGAAGAATATAAATAAATGAGAATGACTGCAATTTAATCAAGAGAAAGAAACTGGAGTGTAGCAGGAAGCTAGCAACAAACATACAAAAAAATGGACAGCAAAGAGTTTCTACAGATATCTCAAAAAGAAGAAAGTGAATCATGTGAGTGCAGGTTCCCAACTAAGCTAGAATGAGGAATTTACAACTGATGATAAGAAAATGGTGAAAGAAATGAACAAATATTTTGTTTTTGTTTTCCGTATAGAGAACACAAGAGTTGATCCTGGTACTAATTGTAGAGGGAGGTGATGGCCTACTGGTATTAATGTTGGCCTGTTAAGGCAGCATTAACAAGCCATAGCAGATGATGGAATTTGAATTCAATAAAAATCTGGAATGAAGAGCCTAATGATGACCATGAAACAGTTGTCAAGAAAAAAATCCATCTGGTTCACTAATGTCTCTTTAAGGAAGGAAACTGCCATTCTTACCTGGTCTGGCCTACATTTAACCCCAGACCCACAGCAATGTGGTTGACTCTTAACTGCCTTCTGGGAAGTTAGGGATGGGCAATAAATGCTGGCCTAGCCAGTGACAAACGCATCCCATGAATGATTTTTTAAAAAATGTCATGGTTTGTAAGATAGAGGAGAACTTAGTGAAATTACAATCATAAGGGAATCAGTATTGAGCTGCAGGATAGCGATTTTTCAGATTCTGATGACTTCGTCCCAAGGTCTTAAAAGAGTTGGCTAATGAGATTTATTGGTGCTGCATTTTTTAAAAAATCATTAAATTCTGGGAAGGTTCGATCAGAATAAAAAGTAACAAATATAGCCTCTCTTTTGAAGGCGGATGGAGGCAGAAAACAGGAAACTACAGGCAAGTTAGCCCAATGATAGGAAGGTGTGAAAATTGATCATTAACGAAGTTATAGCTGAGAGTTTAGAATAATTCAATGTAACTGGAAATTTTTTTGAAACCAATTTGTTAGAGTTTTTTGAAGACTCACATTCAGGTCACTTGTGGTAAGGTGATAGTGTCCTACTTCTGATCCAGGTGGGTCTAGTTTAGCTTAGGATTATGTTCAGCATGGACTGGTTGGAGTCTGTTTTTATGCTGTATGACTCTATGAGGCCCAGGTTCAAATTCGATCTGCTGTGGAGGTGTGTAATAAAATCTCTGAACATTTTGATTTAAAAATATCTGAAGAAGTAATGTTCCCTGTGGATAAGGGGGTACCTTTTGATGTCCTGTACAAGGTTAATGACAAGATGCTTTATAAAAGGCTATGATTTGAAGTATAAGTATGTGGTGCAGCGATAACCTAGTAGACTGAATTAAAGATTGGCTGGCTGGCAATAAAAAAAACAATGAATATGTATAAGAAAATATTTTTTCTGATTAACAGGTTGTGACGAGAGGAGTCCGATAAACATTTGTGTTGGGCCTTGTTTTCTTATCATTTATATCAACGACTCAGGTAAGGGAAGTAATGATGAGATCGCTAAATTTACAGATGATGCAAAGAAAGTTTACACAAAATGTTGTGATGGGAATGTGGAATTCGAAACACAAAAGAATCAGCCATGACGTTATTGAATGGCGCAGCAGGCTTGAGGGCCCAAATCGCCTGTTTCTGCTGCTAATTCATATGTTTGTGGGGAAGAATTAGAACGCCAGCCATCAACTAATCAATAAATAAATTAATAAACAATTCACTGTTCACTAACAAATTTTTTAAAAAATGAATAGATTGTTTGTTACCAACAAATAAATAAACTAAAGAAACTAGCTGCTCTAAATTATTAACAATTCTGGTGACTATGACAGAAAAGTAATTAATTTAGAAATAAGCACCAATGGATTAATTATTAATAGAACATCTGCCATCGGGAAATTAAAAAAGCACATGAGAATGGCAGGTAGCAAGAACTTAAATAATGTGCAAAACATACTGATCTGTACTTTTTAATACATTCACAGGATGTAGGAATTTGTAGTTAAGCTGACATTTATCATCTAGCCTAGTCATCTGAATTGTTATTGAACTCCTGCATTCAGTCTTTGCAGCAGATTAATACAACTGAATGGCTTTCTAGGACAGCTTAGAGGACAGTAAAGTGTCAACCACATTGGTCTCAGACTGGAGCCGCATACAGAATGTACCAGTAAGTTCTACAGACTTTTTTTTCCCTGGAGGATTTTAGTTCACTGATGGGATTTCATGACATGCAATTACTTCATTATCTTTTTCCAGACACGAGCTTTTTTATTTGCAGATTTTTAACAAACTAAATTAAAATTCTAAACTGCCATTGTGGTACAGGTTAACTTTCAACCACACTCAGAAATACCATGCGCTTGTGGCTGATCAGTTCTGGGATCACCTGATCATCATGGTCAAACCAGTCTTGGTGTTTCTTAGTTAAGTGACTGACCGAGTTTTTCGCAGGCACTGATGATGGCGGCCTTGTGGGTGGAGCAAAGGCTGTTGGAATCCTGCGACTCTGTGCTGCTGTGGGTTGTTGGGTTTGTGGAGAGGAGTTAGTTGTATGAGGCTATCTTTTCAGTGCCTCGATGTTGAATGTCTTGCGGCACTACTTCTGTTGTCTCCACTTTGGCAGGGCTATATTTCTGTTGATCCTGGATTGGATCAGGTGTTGGTCTGTCCAGCAGTCGGTGGTTCCTGTCATGGCGCAACTGATTCTAACATCTTTCCAATCCCTCACTCTGACCATGATGTCGTCAAGGAGGGGTCAGTGTTTGGAGCCCGGGTGTTGCCACATTGTTTCATATTTGTCCCCTTGGCGGAGCAGTGTATTGGTGATGAAGAGGTTGTGTTTGCGGCATTTGGTCAGGAGAAAGGTCCTGTTGGAGTTTTGCCTCCCTACTCCCTCTTTCCTGATTACATTGTCCCAAAGGTCTGCACTTCTGGTGTTGAAGTTGCCGATGACGATTAGTTTGTCCACTGCAGGGACCCGTCAGAGATATTCACCAAGGGTGGAGTAGAATTTGTCAATGTCCTCAGCTGCTGCATCAAGCATTGGCGCATCTGCACTGAATACTGTTACACACTGGCTCCAAGCAAAGGAAGAGAAAAGGCAGACCTACAGGTGACTGAAGGCCAAGATCCAACAATGACCCAGTGACATAAAGAACATATGGTGGGTGGAGAAAGCACTGGAGACCTAACAAATGGCTGAAAACCATGACATGCAGGGTTTCTTCTGTGCTGTCAAGACCACCTACAGACCAAGCATCCAAGGCCCCACCCCGCTGCTGGCCAAGGACAGGGTCACTTTTAGCAAAGATAAAGAAGCCATCAAACAATGCTGGGGGAGGGGGCGGGGGTACGTGCAACCATTTCAGAGACCTCCTCAACTAGGGCTTTGTTGTTGATCCTTGACTGCATCCACAGCAGACAACATGCCACAAGCTCAGCAACACTTCAGTCCTGCACAAAGTAGAGAAGACCATCTGCCAGCTCAAGAATAACAAGGCTGCTGTACCAGAAGGTATCCCCGCTGAGGCATTGAAGTGCGGAGGCAAAGGGCTCTTGCTGCAGCTACACACCCTTGTCTGCCTTACCTGGAAGGAGGAGAGCATCCTGGGAGAGCCACGCGATGCCACAGTCATGAACATTTTCAAAAAAAAGGAAACAAATTGGACTGCGGTAACTGCAGGGGAATCTCCTTGCTGTTGACAGTTGGAAAAGTCATCACCAAGATCCTCCTCAACCGGTTCCTCACTGTGGCTGAGGAACCTCTTTCAGAATCACAACATGGCTTTCGGCCATGGAGGGGCACAATGGGCATGATTTTCACCCCACGACAGCTGCAGGAGAAATGCAGAGAAAAGAACCTACCCCTGTACGCGGCCTTCTTCGACTTTACAAATGCCTCCGACACCATCAACTGGGAAGCATTAGGGAGCGTCCTTCTCCACTTTGGCTGCACCACAAAGTTTGTCCTGTCCTTCACCCGCTCCAAAATGATATTGAAGTCGTGATAATGACAATTGGTTCCACCACCAAACTATTCCCCATTCCCATTGGTGCCTAGCAGGGTTGCATCATGCCCCAACACTGTTCTCGATCTACCTCGCTCCAATGCTTTACCTCACTGCCAACAAGCTCTCTGCTGGAGTGAAGCTAACTTATAGAACCTGTGAAAAATTATTCAACCTTCGCTACCTTCAAGCCAAAACCAAAGTCACCTCAACCAGTATCATTGAGCTGCAGTAGGCAGGTGATGCTTATCTATGCGCATTCTTAGAGGGTGTACTCCAGACCATCATTAGTATCTTTACGGATGCCTATGAGAGCATGGGTCTCACACTGAATATCTGCACGATAAAGGTCCTCCACCGACCTGGCCCAGCACTGCAGAGTGAATCCCTGATCATCTCGATCCATGAGGAGGCCTTAGAAAATGCTGGTCACTTCCAATACTGAGGGAGTGTCCTGTTGACCAAGGCAGATATTGATAAAGAGATCCAGCACTGCCTCCCGTCTGCTGATGCAGCCTTTGGCCTCCTGAGGACAACAACATCAGATCCAGCACCAAGATCATGGCATACTGAGCTGTGGTGGTTCCTGCCCTCCTATATGGCTCTGAGCTGTGGACTGTCTACAGCAGACACCTCAATACACTGGAGCAGTAGCACCAATGCTGCCTGCACAAGATCCAGTGATTCCACTGGTACCAAAACCAATGTCCTTGATCAAGCCAATATCCCTAGCATTGAGGCACTGACCACCCTTGATTGGCTATGACGTGCTGCACATATCATCCACATGACTGACATGAAACTTCCCAAGCAGGTGCTCTACTCACAGCTTCTAGATGCCAGGCGAGCCCCAGGTGGCCAGAGGAAGCGCTTCGGTGGGGGGGTACCCTCAAGGCCTCACTGGCAAAGTGCGGCTTTCCCACAGCCACCTGGGAATCACTGGCCCAAAACCATCCGAGTGGAGGAGGGGCATTCGGGAAGGCTTCAAGCACCTCCGGACTTGTGGTTGGGAATAAGCGGAAACCAGGCAAAAACCACGTAAGGAGAGCACATCCACAACAACGCCCCAGCCATCGTCTTCCACCACCACCTTTTGCCCCAAGTGTGGCAGATTCTGTGGTACAGCCACATATGACCCACCTTCAGAGACGAAGAGAATTATTCACGTCTGCGTTTGTATCCTTGTGATTGAAAATCATATTTGCTTATTTTTCTCGCATTTAATACGTCATAAAGCTCTTTCACTCAAGAAAACTTTACAGTTGGCTCTCCTTCATTTTTGGTTAACTAAGTTTAATTGAAGTGTGATAACTGTTGCTAAAATAAATAAAGAAAATATATGCCTTGAGACCAACCAAGATTGTGTAAAAAAAAGCTGGGAGCAGGGATGACCCCTCCTCACTTACTCATAATAATTTTAGCCCTTTAGTGCGACATCACCACAGGCAAATGCCAGTAGCAGAAAACAAAATTTTCCTTCAAAAGCTATTGTGGAAAAAAAACCTGTAAGAAACTCCTCAGAAGGATTGAATGTGATAGCTAAACATCTAAAGGTTGATTCCACTGAAAGCCAGAGAAACAGAGATTACAAATTGGATGGCAAAACGTTTGGAGCTAGAATTGGAAAATAATGTAACAGATAAATGAAACTGGAGTGGCAGAGATAAGAATTTAGAGCATGAATAAGTGTAATGCAAATACAGAGAGCTGGAAATCCGAAACAGAGTGATTCCATTATTTTGTACAAGTTAACTAAACTGAAGCAGATATAGTTGTCACTGTGTTCCTGAACATTACGAAGAGTAAAGCTTCTAAGCTCCTGAAGCATCTGGTACAGCCAGGAAATCTGGTATCCAAAACTTATGATGAAGTAGTAAGAATCCTACAGAACAATTTTTCATCAAAACCATTTGTGACCGCTGAAAGATTTGGATGGAATCAGCATGATGGTAATGCTATCTACTTGTTTGTAATGATTTTAAAGAAGTTAGTAGAATTTCATAAATTTGGAGGCAACTTAAATGATACTATAGAGACAGACTGGATTTTTGGTTTAAAATGTGAAGTAAACCAGAAAAGATTACTGATCGAAAGGAGCCGAGATTTGAAGAAAGGACTGGAAATAACAACTTCACTTGAACTAGCAGCCAACAAAGCACCACGGCTAAGCTTGAAATCGAGAGTTCACAAAATGGCAGCTGAGTGTCGAACACCAATACAGACTTATAAATATCATTGTTGTGGAAAAATAGGTCACCCAGAAGCAAACTATTGATATAAAGAAGCAGGAAGCAGAAACTGTGACAAGTAAGGGCATGTGAAGTGGACATGTTTGAGAAAGAAATGTGAACACATACAGCAAAAGTACTGAAACCAAAGAGTAGGAAGAAAAGCCACATCAAACAAAAAGGGCATGAGAAAAGCACAAACTCAGTCCAAAAAAGATTTGTTATTGTACACGCTGACCATTGCTGGTGACACCAACCAATTTTGGGTCACTCCCTGAATGCCAAACTGATAAGAATGGAGATAAACACTGGAATGGTGATTTCATTGACATCTGAAAGTGGATATCAGAAGCTGCTAAGGCACATTGTGCTGCAACTCTCAAAAATTGTGCGATGAACATACAGAGGCAAAATGGTGCCTTTAAGGGATTGTATATAAATGGAAATACAGTCAAGTCTAAAGGTTTATCTTTACACATTATCAAAGGAAATTTTATAGCTTTTTTGGAAGAATGTGGTTGGAGAAAATCAAACTCAACTGGGCTGAAGGAAATTGCTTGTCAGATTCTGAAACAGATCTATCACAAATTCTAAAGAAACACAGCATTGTTTTTCATGGGCATCTGGGAAACATGAAAAAAGATCTCTGTCAAATTGAAAATCAAGGTTGAAAATCAAGCAAAATGCTGCAAGGCTAGAACAGTGCTTAATGTATTTGGACCAAAGATCGATACAGAATTTGAGGGGCTGGTCAAAACTAGAGTCCTTAAATTAGTAAATGTGAGTAATTAGGCCATGCTTATCTTACCAGTGTTGAAGAAAGCTGGGTTGGTATGGACTAGCATTGATTTTTAAGGTCAGTATTATTCTGGTACTGTGTGCTGAACAGTAGCCTTTGACTTTAGTTGGTGACCTATTTGTTGGACAAGCTAGAGGTCAGCTTTTCAATAAAATTGATCTTTGTCGAGCCTATCTCTAGATGAATGTATATTCTGAGTCACAGAAATACTTGAAGATTGTAACATAAACAGGAGTCTTCAAACACACGGAACTTCTATTTGGAACCATATCTGCCCCAAGATCAGACTTTAAGTGAATTGGAAGGAGTCTATTTTAGATGACATTTAGTGAATCAAATTAATTAAAAAGAGTGGTCTATAATTAAGCTGTTACTCTGTAGAGACTTGAAGATCATGGGCTAAGAGTGAGGAAAGACAAATACAAATACATAACTGAGGCATCAACACCTATAAACATAATCCAACTACAATCATTCTTGGGTTTTCTCAGTTACTAGAACAAGTTTGTCCCAAATCTTGCAATCATTCATAAGCTGTTGAGCAACTGATTATGCTTAAACAAGAATTGGAAATGGGAAGATCAATGTGAAAGAGTTTTAACACAAACCAAAAAGGCTTTATTAGCGATGTATCACCATATAGAGTGGGAGCAGTCATTTCTCACATATTATCCAATGGTGAAGATAAACCAATAACTTTTGTATCAAGTTTGTTAAGCAAAACAGAAATGTACCATGCACTGATAGAGAAAGAAGATTGAGGAATCACTTTTGGCGTTAATGATTCCACCAAGCCTTGTGTGAACACAAATTTGCCCTACTAATTGATCACAGACCAATGGCCACAATATTTGTGCCTCAAGCATAGATACCTTCTCTAGCAGAGAGCTGTATGCAGAGCCGGGCATTTTTGCTATCAGCTTAACATTAAATAATTAAGTTTCAGCAGTCCAAATTATCTGGGAATGCTGAGGGGCTCTCTAGATTACTTTTGCCCAATGATTTGGCTACAAACTGTCCTAATGTGGATATCTTCTACTTTGAACAAGTAGAGTGCATCCTGGTAATGGCAGGACAGATTAAGAATGATATGATCCACTACTGTTAAAAATGATGGACATGGCCCAAGGTCACAGGAATAACACAAGAAATGAAGCCATATTACACATGGCTAGAACTATCCATACAAACAGGATATCTCCCAGGGGGAGTGATGGTTATTATTCCAGCAAAGCTCAGAAAAGATGTGTTTGATCAACTACACAAATGTCACTGCAGCATTGTCAGAAGAAGAAGAAGAAAGCCAGAAGCTATTTTTGGTAGTCAGGGCTCAACTTCAAAATTGGGGAGAAGGCAGAAATATGTACAGAAAAGCCAAAGAACTGCAGATGCTGAAAATCAGAAACAAAAATGGAAATTTTTAGGAAATCTCAGCAGGTTTGGCAGCATCTTTACAGAGAAAGAAGACTTAACATTTTGGGTCCAGTGACCCTGCTTCAGAACTGATTGTAGCTCGGAAAGTTTGGTATATATGCACTTTTGGAAGATGGGGAAGTGGGGCGAGGGAGTGGGATTAGGAGTAAAGGCTACATGGAGCTGGAGCCCAGAGAAAGAGAAAAACAGTAGTACATATGTACAGTTTCAGCAAGAGTTTGCAGACTACCACCAGTAATGCCGTTACACCCAAGGGAATAGCCAGACAGGCTATAGCAAAGAATTTATATTGACTACACAAGACCTTCTGAAGGGTAAATGTTCTTCATTATGATTGACACATAAACTAAATGGCCTGGAGTTGCAATTGTGATGATTGAAAGATTAGAGAAGAACTTTACGAGGTTAGGTTATCTGGAAAAAAAACTTCTTGTGATGATGATCCACCTTAGTTTATAACGCAACAGTTTATGGACTATTAAAAGCAGATCAGAATTAAGCATATCTAATCAGCTCTTTATCAGTCAGCCACAAATATTTTGGCAGGGAGGTTTGTTCAGACAATAAAACAGGTCTTAAGGAAAACTTGAGAAAAAGGATTCCTATCCAAAAGTCTAAGACAATTTTTGTTAATATACTGGAACACAACCCACTCATAGACTGGAAGTTCTCTGGGATTCCTCATGGTAAAGCTACAGTTGTGCATGACATTTGATTTGCTGAAACCACTGAATGAAAGATATTGTTGAGAGGAAACAACAGAATCATGATTTCCAATGAAAGACCAAGCCCAAATGCATGCTTTGCCAATCCTTCTTAATCTTTTTGGAAATAACTGTATCACTGGTGAGAAGTGGGTACCAGCCTTTATTGTAGCATAGACTGGACATGTCTACACCATACAGACATGTGGCGATGTACAATAGAAGAAAACAACATGCAGATCAACTCTTTGCAATGGAATAAATGTGCTAGAGACACACATTAATTGAAGGTCCACAAAACATTCTGTCAAATAAAGACCAGGATATATCTGAGAACAGAACAGTAACTGGAGCACCTGAGGGAGACAGTACCTTACTAGAGAATACCATGACATTGTGTAAATCTTCAAACATTTAGTCATAACAAGAGCAGACAGCAACAGATGATGTTTCTAGTACACCTAAATCACCAGAGGTTAAAAACAACAAGAAAGTTAAACAAACTCATGAAGTGCCGATGGCCAGATGGGGAACAGTGTCTTCCAGAATATCATACCTACTGACTGTTGTATGTATTATTGTAAATATTGTGAACGCTTTTGTTGCAAGAACCTCTGATGTAAAAGGGAAGGGATGTTATGAATTTTCTTGCACGGTGGATCATCAGCTTAAGAGACCAATTATGTGACATCACTGATCATTTTGCGTAAGGAACAACCTTGCTGTCTACAAAGTGAACACCTCCTTAATAAAGCTCCTACTGTTGGTTCGCACTTGAGCTTCCTGGTCCTTCTTAAAAGATAATATGCAATTTCCTTAAAATTCATACTGCTGGGGTGTCCCAGAAATTGCTGGCATCCCTGATGCCAGAGCTATCTTTAAAAGGTCATTGTACATCTTGACAGTGTACTGAATAGTGAAAATAATCTAAAGCTTTCAACTTCCGAATAACTAAAATGGCTGCTTTAAAGCCTGAAAAGCCTAGGCAACATATGTGAAATATACAAAACTCACTGCATCAGAATTGTTAACTTAATAAAGAAGCACTGATGCTCAGGCACCAAGAAATTCACACTTGCAAACTGCACATATTGAAAGATTAAAGGTCACCTTTAACTATCCAGCTTAGAATAAAACACTGACACAGGTACCAGAATCCACAAAGGACTGTTTATCAAAAGTAAACATAGAGCAACAAAGGAGAATGAAAGCAACGTGGATTGATAACAACAAAGACACTGAAAGTTCTTCTCTCTCTCTCTCGCTTTCTCTCAAAGTCAGAAGTTAACGCTGATGAAAACGTAACTCAGAAAAAACTACCATACACCGAGAAGTCAAGGTTTGCTGCAACTTCACCAATCCTGAGGAGACAAGATGAAAGCTAAATAGTTGGCCCCAGCTTTCACTCTCACAACTCAAGGACTTTAAAATCTTTAAACTATAATTATCTTTACATTCCCATCTGCACTAGTGACCCCTGTCCACACCTCTTCACAAATGTTATTACCTTTGTTTGTGTGCATGTGTTTAATGCCATGTTTTCTTAGATTCTCGGGTTTAAAAGGTAATAAAGCTCAATTCTCGTTCACTCAAGTACAATTCTAAAAATGACTCTCCTTTATTTTTGTTTGGGTTAACACAGTCTAATTGAAGTGTGATAGCCAAGTCCTAAAATATTTAGTCATTTATTGAAAAAGATATTTGTTGTGTCAAACTGAAAGGAGATTTATATTCAGGGAGTTAATCACCCCATCACAACTGATCATAACATGCTGTTTAATCAAGAATAAAGGTAGTCATACCAGAAACAGTGTCAGGCATACTTATAGATGAGATGGCGGAGTACAGGAGCACATGCTTGCTAAATAGCAGAAGCAGCATGTTATAGACATCCATGTGCTCCCACAACCAAACGTTTAAATCAAAAAATAGAATGGTAATTTATTGTCACTTGTACTTTGACAACAAATGCAGCAAAAAGTGTTTAAGTCACCATTCTCCAGCACCTACATTAATAACAGAAATCACATATAAAAAAAGACAAAGCCCATCTTTGTTCAATTCATGGCTCATGGTTTCCCAAGGTCTAGAAGAAGACAGGAACCACATTCTCCACCACTGCAGAAAGCCAACATCAAAACCACCGAATCTTAGACCTTTAGAATCCTGGGCCGGTAGGCCATGCTGCAGAAGCAGACTGCCACACCGAGCCATAGGAATCTTCAACTGGAAGATGCTGCAGAAGCTACGTCAAAGAATCCCGGGCCATTGAAATCCTAGGCCTAATCCACTATGCCACTGAATGAAGTAGACCACCTCTCTGAGGACATACTAGGTATTATCCACAGTAGCCACAAGGAATGGGCAACACTGCCTTTGCCACTGCAGCAGCCTCCCAAAACATCCTTCCTCCACTGAAGCCATTAAAAGAAAGTAAGACGAATTTTGATGTTAACATAAATAAATGAAAACAAATTTTAAAAAGGAAGGATGCAGCAGGCCTGGTAATCAGAAGCAGATGGGCTCAGGAGTCCAAACACTTCCTCCTATCTTGCTGCCACCATCTTGAACACTCTGCAGTCCTACTACATGCAAATGATATCATAGAATCATTTCACCAGAGACAGAGGCCATGTTGCTTGTGTCTCAGAGGACCCACTGAATGTGCCATGAAAGTGAGCATAACATTCTGGCCAATATCTAAAGGGGTGCAAAAGCAGAACTTAGAAAGCACTTCAATATGCATTTGAAGTACTCATTCCACTAAATTGTTTTTTGTTTGATAACATTTTCTCTTTTAGAAAAAGAGTTATTTGGAAAATAAATCCTTTTTTTCATACAATAGTCCCAAAAGATATATTATGAAGTGTGGCTATGCGGACAAATTACCCAACAATAAACACTGAAACACAATGTAAATTATCCGCCCATTGTAAAATATGTTAACAACATTGTTGCGTTGAGTAGAGTTACGCAAACATCAATGAAGTAAATTATTTTACTATTGACTTTAAATTCACAGGTTTGCAACAAAGTTCCATCATAAATTATAAAAGTGGTTCATGAATAATAGCACTACCTCTCCTCAAATGATTAAAAATTAGATGAATAGGACTAGTTACTTTCACCTTGGAGAATGGTTTCCTAAGACCATCAGTGAAACTACGATTGATTGATCCAAAATGTGTTTACATTCTCGACCTGTTCACACTGTGGATTCTCTCTTTAAGAACAGTTCATGAAATATTCAGGAATTGGAATAATTGAATGCTTCAATGGAAGAAGTTCAATTCCCAAGTCAGTGAGTAGATAAATATCTGACTTTCTAAACTAAGTTGAAAACATTTGAAAATAGCATTTCTTTAAGAGAATGCACTAATGTTTAACTTAATTTTCTATTATTGTTTGTTTAATTGGCAAAAAGAAATTGCGGATGCAAGTGTAGAACTCATGTTTGCTATTGTTACCAATTTGATCTTTGATGAATAATGAAACAGACCAATCTTTATTTTACAAAATATTTATCTGAATTGCTGACAGATACATTTCTACAGAATTGCGGTTTCAGTTTGACATGCATTCTTTCAAACTTTATTTCTCACTAATGTTCTCTACCAGTTTTTCTTCTTGTAGTGATTGGAACCACGGCCAGGTATTAGATTCTTGACTGAGGGTTTTACCCTGGGGCATTCAGCAGCCCTGGTTGACAGATATTAATCAGAGATTCATAAGATCGCCTCGGTCTAGAGACTGGGTCTGAGCAAGCTAGTCAGAGCCCATGTATTGTACACATGGTGGGCTACCAGCCTCTGTGCAGTTATTTCAGTGATGAAGAGAGAAAACAGCACGTGCCTGAGCGACAATTGTCTTTTCTGGCATCATGCCTTTACTTTGGAAGCTTGAATTGTTTGATCCAGCCACCAAAGATTGGACCCAATATGTAGAAAGAATGCCAAATTTTTCTGGGCAAATGACACTGGATCAGTTGAACAGCAACAAGTAATCCTTCTGAATGTTTCTGGGCCTGCAGCATTTTCGGTTATCAGAAAATCCTCCTGATTTTCACCCCAATAGGCTTGGGCCAAGCCTCCCACTGCAATCAGTGATAACTGCACCAAATGCTTCTCAAAGGAGACCAGAACCAAAGTTGTACCCCTAATCTGTAATGTTTCCTCCGTAAAAGTTCTCAGTCTGGCCGAGGTCTTGAACATTCTGAATGCATACAGTTATAAGTTGTAACACCATCTGGGAGGCCAAGTAACAAATGCAGATGCCTTGATCCACCTCCCACTGGTGGTGCCCCTAAAGAGCCCATTCTGGTTTTAAACTTTCTGGACAACCTTCCAGTCATAGCTGACAATATCAGGCTGTGGATACAAAAAGATCCGTTCCTAGCAAGACTAAAACAGCTGGTGGTGATGGGGGAAACAAAACGGCCAAAACCAGGAATGAAATCTTTCTGGAACCGACAAGACCAGATCACTGTAGAGGATGACATATCAGTATGGGGAGCAAGGGTGATTGTCCTGAGTAAAGGTCACTGCCTGATACTGGCTGCACTTCACCAGGGTCATCCAGGGATTTCCAAAATGAAGATGTTGGCAAGACATTATGTCTGGTGGCCAGTACTGGATGCTGACATAAATGTATTGGTGGGCCAGTGCCCAGAGTGCCAACAAAGACAGAAATTGAAGCCGTCGGTGCCCCCACATTTGAGGGAATGGCTGGGTAAACCCTGGACTCAGTTACACATTGACAACGCTAGTCCTTTCATGGGGTTAGTGTTCCTGGTCATTGCAGATGACCATTCAAAGTCGTTGGACATGCATAGAGTTCATTTAGCAAACTCAGGGGTGATGTTGAAAAGCTGCGAGTATCGTTTTCAATACATGGACTCACAGAAGTATCAGTAATGGAAAATGGGATGTCATTTACCAGCAGGGAATTTGAGTATTTCCTAAAGTCAAATGGCATTCAGCGTGCTCAGACAGCTCCATGGTCTAGCAGAAAGAGCAGTCCAAACATTGAAGGTGCACTTCAAGAAATAGTCCACAGCTTCATTCAATACTAAATTGTTCCGGCTCTCTACATAGATGCTACCAGACCTACTGAGCTTTTCCAGTGATTTCTGTTTTTGTTCAGGTTCCTGTTTGATTATAGGACAACCCCTCACTCATAGACAGGGATGGCTCCAGCAGAGTTGCTGATGGGGCAAAGACTCCACACCAGGTTAAACCTGATATTCCCAGACTTGGGGGAGAGGGTGAAACAGCAGCAGGAATGCTAAGGTTGGACACATGCCTCCTATAATTGAGAGAGGCAGGTTACGTCAGGGGACATAGAATACAAAAGCATGAAGTTACAATGAATCTTCATAATACAAGCTCAGCGTCAACTGGAGAACTGTATGCAGTTTTGGCCACATCACTTTAAGAATGCCATTTGATGGTGTTTAGGAGAAGTAGAGAATGGGATGCATAGGAATGGTTCCTGAGACAATGACCTTCAGTCACAAGGCTAGGATGGAGAAGTTGGAGCCAATTTCTTGAGAAACTAGAGAGTCATGAAGAGGTTTAATAAAAGTTTCCAAAATCCTGAGGGGCCTGAATGTGGTAAACAAGGTGAAAATGTTCCCATTGAGAGAAGGATCAAGAAGGCAAATGTCAAGAAAAGCCAAGGCAACATAATGAAGAATTTGTTTCTACAGTGCATGGTTGTAACTGTGGTGGAGACATATTTTTTTTTCTTTATTCATTCACAGGTGAGGGCATTGCTGGCTAGGCAGCATTTATTGCCTATCCCTAATTGCCCAGAGGGCAGTTAAGAGTCAACCACAATGCTGTGGGTCTGGAGTCACATGTAGGCCAGACCAGGTAAGAATGGCAGTTTCCTTCCCTAAAGGGCATTAGTGAACCAGATGGGTTTTTCTAACAATCAACAATGGATTCACAGTCATCATTAGATTCTTAATTCCAGATATTTTATTGAATTCAAATTCCACCATCTGTTGTGGTGGGATTCGAATCCTGGTCTCCAGAAAATTATCCTGGTCTCTGGATTAACGGTCCAGTAGTAATACCACTAGGCCATCGCCTCCCCAATTCAATTTTCATCTTCAAAATGAAACTGAAAAAGTGCCTAAGAAAGAGAATTTCTAGGTCAATAAACTAAAGTAAGGAAATGGGACCAGTTGAGTTGCTGTTGCAGAGGGCCAGTATGGACATGACGGGTTGCATGCTCTCCTTCCCTGATGTAAACATTCTATAATTCTATGACCCCTAACTCAAAAAGGAGCTGGTCCATCTCCTCTTGATGATATATTGGGTCAGCAGCAAAAAAACAGCCTGCAATGCATTCCAAAGGCTCACAATTCCCTGGGAAAATAACTGCCAAACATTCAGTGTCCAGGGTGATAACAGATTTATAGCTGACAGTCACACTGTTTTAACAGCTACAAACAAGGTAGATAGGGAACAGAAGGGTCAAAAACTAATGGATACATTCTACCTGGTTCAAAAGGCACACGATTTATAGACAGTCAGGCAATGTGGCGTTTTATAAATTCCTACCTTAGAAGCAAAACCAGTCTGACTCCAAACCAAAACACAAACAGATTCTAAACAAAGCCTCATACCTAACATGCATTATCTGACCTAAAATGTCACTTCTTCTTTATACTGATAAAACGTTTAGTTGTCTCAGGACTGTGACTTAAAAGGAATACGGGCATTTACATATACATATTAATCAATTAAAACCTTCCAACTGATCAAAGCTTTAACAGCATCTCAGGTTTGTTTAGTACATCCTGATCTGTGGTGTGACCCTTTGACCTTTCACTTATAAATTCAGTCTCTGATACTACCTCTCCAACTAACACCTGAAGAAGGGGAGAGGCTCTGAAAACTTGTGTTTTCAAATAAACCTGTTGGACTATCACCTGGTGTCATGTGATTTCTGACATAAATGAAACTATGTGAGACAGTATCTGGAGCACCCTGCTTCCATAAGGACAAGTTGCATTCACATTAAGCGTGCTAACACGAATAGAAAAAAATTTATGATAACAAGGTGTAGAGCTGGATGAACACAGCAGGCCAAGCAGCATCAGAGGAGTAGAGGCCCGAAACGTCAGCCTTCCTGCTCCTCTGATGCTGCTTGGCCTGGTGTGTTCATCCAGCTCTACACCTTGTTATCTCAGATTCTCCAGCATCTGCATTTCCTACTATCTCTAGAAAAAATTTATGCCCAGATCAAGAAAGAATTCCTCGTTATTGTCTTTGTTTGTGAATGTTTCCATCAATATCTACCTGGAGGAGAAATCGAGACAATTGATCTGACCACAACTAACTTCAAAACTCTTTCCTCAAGCTGCTGCTTTCTGCTCCAAAATCTCTGCAAAGAATGTTACTACAGTTACAGAGGTATCACCTGGATGTGATAAATAAGCAACGGAAGTATGTATCACAGGTGTGGAGTTGAAAGCATCCCCCCACAGAACGAAAATAGATGTTACGTCAAAGTGTGCAATCTTCTGGATTCAATGCAAAGTGATTGCTCGTTATGTCTTGGAAGTAGAGACACTGAATTTAACAGACAAGCACCTTGATCAAATCAAGCAACTATCCGACAAGATGCAAACCTTTAACCATTGGGAGAAGCAGTGGTAAAACAATGTCCAGACAGCTGAAAGGATGCTAAAAGAGCATATTGGGCATTTAGCAAAGAATTGAGAGTCCAAGATCGCCTATTGTCCAACAGAAATAGTGTATTTAACTTGAAGGAGTAGAGAGGAGAGATACTAAAGTACATTAGTGCAAGCCACTGAGAAATTGAATCAATTCTGAGGAATGCAGAGGTTTGCTCCTCAACGAAATCAAGGACTATATCAGTCAGTGCACTGCTTGTAATGCAAACCAAGCGTCTGATGATATACAGTATCCCAGAAAGACCATGGATAAAACTGAGAATAGATCTCAGGAACTGATTACCTTCTCACACTAAACTACCATTCTCACTATTAGGATGTGGATGAATTGACTTCAATCAATGCCTCTGAGATTGTCAAATGCATAAAAGCAGACTTCAGCTATGATGCCATTCCCAACATTGTCATGAACATCAGTGATCCTCGGTTCATGTGTGAAGAGTTCAGTGGCTTAATGAAAGACTGGGAAATTCAACCCCACACATCATCTCCACATTATCCTCATCAAATGGAGAAGTTTGAGGTGGCAGTGAAATTCACCAAAGGAATCCCACAAAGATGGGACAAACACACCTACTGAAGGCATGAAAAGCAGTCCAGTCAAAAAATAATGTCAAGCTGCATACAAACTACTCCTCCAATATCAAAAAAGTCTTTTGAAGCTGGAACTAGTAACAGGTATAAATGAAAAATAAATCAAGACAAAATGACAGAAAGCCGAATTTCATTTTAACAAGACTGCAAAACCATTGCCAAAGTCAGGTCACAAGCATTCAATAATCTCAATAATGCTAGCCCAAGTGGCAACTTATGACCTGGAAACAGCAGCTGTCACTGTGAGCAGATGTGGTGGAAGTGAACCAACACGTATATCATTGCAACCTCAGGCACATTTGTACTACTGCAGAAGTTGTTCCTCAACTGCAGACATTGATGCTGTAAGCATCATGAGCGAGCACTTGGAGAGCAAGCAAACAGACCTAAGATGGTCCAGTCCATGAGCTGGGTACATGTCCTTGTGTGCAAAGTGCCGTTACAGTAGCATTCCACGAAAGCTGAAGCATTCTAAAGTGCAAAATGGTCGCGGAGAAGTATACTGTCAGCAGATGAGAGCTGTGCCATGATGATGCAGTGAGGGTGTCAGGTACCTGCTCTGACTCTCAACATTGGGAATTATTAGCATCTTGTTTCTGTCCAGCAGGAAGTGGAATAAAAGAGTGCATTTAAAGAGACAAGATTAAGAAATAATAAGAGTAGCAATGAGTGATGTACTCTGCTAAAAGGCCTCTCGCTGTTCACGAAAGGAATCTTATCTCAATATCAGGAACTTGCAGGGTGTAGTGGTACTGTCCCTAACTTTGAGCAAGGAGACCTGGGTTCAGGTCCCATCTGCTCCAGAGGTGTGTAATAAAATCTCTGAACAGGTTGATTTGAAAATATAAAGAACTTAGTTGGGAAATGTAACTTATTACACTGTGCTTCTGTTGTTAAGAAAAGCCTCACTCAACTTCTCATGCGATTCTCCAAAATTGCTCAACATAGTCCATTTCATGTAGGGCCTTGGAAAATTCTGCCCATTAACTCTATTTTGCTATCCTCAGTTGCTGCCTTTGACATGTTGAGCATTCTCAACACTTCATACTTTTGTTTCAGATTTCCAGCTTTTGCAGTATTTTATCTTTGACATAAAAAACATAGTTTGTTTTTGATGACTTACAGATTCATGTTAAATTCATAAATCTGCTTTTATTTTTCAACTAAATTCAAGTTCACAAACAGACCCAGTGGGATTTGAACTCACATTTTCTGAATTAGTCATCTAGGCCTTTGGATTACTAATTCAGTAATGTAACAGTATCACCAGGCTTAGCTGTGCTGCCCATTGTACCCTCTGATCACTGTAAATGAGTGCTTACGCATGTCATTTGTGTAGTTATGTGTTCCTGCTGAGACTGTATAATGTTGAACGAAACCATTAATGCATTTTGTTATAAATTGAGCTCTATTTTTTTCCCAGTTATTTTAAATTATCAAGTCATTATGGTGCCAGTTTCTAACTTCCACTACTTTTGTAACTGGGTGGATCACATTTTTGAAGGCTGCACAGGTATTGACTCCCCTTGCACAGTGCCAAAAGAGGTTGACTAGTGTACCATTAGTCTTGTGTGTATCATAAGTCCTTTTGACAAATCTTTTTCCTTGTCAGGATATTTTGTGAATACTTTAGTATCAACAGTTAAAGTTACCATGTTAGTGATTATAAATTGAATTCTAATCACAGAGAATTTCAATATTAGCATTGGCCTATTCTGAGATCTTTTCCAATCTCCCCATCATCAGGACAGCCATTCCCCAACTGAAGATGCTGTGACATAAATTGTCCATTTGCATCATTTAATTGATTTGAAGCTCTTCTTAAATGCTCTCTGCAACCTTATTGACTTCTCATTCTATGAGCTGAATCTTAGCATATTTTTACTCATTATCATTTTCATCAAATTTCATGGAGGATTTCCCTATATGAGGCCGAGCATGTTTTCTTGCATGATCACCCCAAACTCATCTCATTAGCTACCCACCAGGCCCCAATACATTTCTCGTCTGAGGCTAGCCCAATTCTCTTAATCACCATAGCCAGAGGTTATCACCCTTGCCGGGATATCACAGGATCCCCCGGTGCAAGCATTATCTTTAGGCTTTTTCCCAGAATGGGGAAATCAATTACTAGGGGTCACGATTTCAAGGTGAGAGGGGAAAAGTTTAAGGGAGGTATGGGTGGAGAGTTGTTTATGCAGAGGGTGGTGGGTGCCTGGAACACATTGCCAGTGGAGATGGTAGAGGCGGGCACGATAGCATCATTTAAGATGTATCTAGACAGATACATGAATGGGCAGGGAGCAGAGGGATACAGATCCTTGGAAAATAAGTGACAGGTTTAGATAGAGGATCTGGATCGACTCAGGCTTGGAGGGCCGAAGGGCCTGTTCCTGTGCTGTAATTTTCTTTGTTCTTTGTTCTTTGTTCTTGTGTGCTTCCAGTTCAACACTGCTGGTCTGAACCTGCCGAGTGCAGCTCATGATATTTTCCCTGGGCTTGGCAGATAGGGGAAATCAGTGCTCAGCTTTACCGACAAGGACCTGGAATTCCTGATGGATGGGCTGGAGCAGAGGACAGATGTCATCTTTCCCAAGGACTTTCAGAGAAATCCAGACCACCAGACTCTGCCAGACCCATCCTCTTTGTTGCTCACTGGGGACAATCTGGGGAACTTAGACTTAAAATGTGACATGAAGTTCTCTACTTTGAAATAGATGTTGCTTGACAGCTCATGAAATTCTCCCAAATTTATTGCCAATGCCCACATCATTCAGGGCATGGGACAATTCAGTTCTATGGTACTGATATGCCCAGTTGTTTGTTAAGGGTGCATGAGGCATTGCTGCTATTTTGGGTTGGTGCAAGTCCTTCAGGTTGGCAGACTCACTATCCACTGCTACTTTCTTCTTATATAACTTACCTTGAACAGTCTATTGCACTTTAGATCACCAACCTCAGGATTGGCACAGAGCCAGTAGGCTCCATTGCTAAGCAGGCTCCGTTCACCCCAGCTGCAGAAACAGGGAGTACATGAAGATATAGTGGGAGTGAGAGGAAAAAGAAAACTCGTTAAGGGCATTTTGGTGACACAGTTGATAATGCACTTTATATTATTTGGTGCATTTTAATAAATGGCACTGCTTTCTCCTTACATTTGGTTGTTTATCAGTCTGTCTAGTCTTCATGTAGCATGAGGTGCAGTGTCATGGCCACTCAGGATGTAACAGACCACCATGGGTTGATACCTGTGCGTATATAGAGGGCAATGGGTTCTGCTGATGTCTCATGTTACATCTCCATAGTTTCCCAGCCTCTGTGTCCACATATGCTGATGTAAGTGAGTTTCTCAGGGATTGTCTGGGGTAGGGAGATATGCAGCAAAAAGGAGGACATGTTTTAGGATGGCTGGGAATTCTGGACACTATAGATCTGTGTCCTGTTCATTGTGTGAGTTTTTGTGTAATGTTGTTTCCATTTAAAATGCTAACATTGATGGTTCCTGTCACCCCCTCCTTCACAAATCGAGACAATCTGTCTGTGGTCAGAACCATTTTCTTTCCAATTTACACATTTGATTTCCAGCATGACGGTAGGTGACAGTGTTCTTGGTCAGTCGTCTACAACTTCAGTCTATACACGTCAATGATACATTCAAATATCCAAATTCCCTTCCTGTGACTCTATAGGCTTTGTACCTTCCTTGGTTCTAAATCAACTACCGCATATGAGCCTGCACCTGCCCACCTTTCATCCCAGTCCCTGGTATATACAGTGACCGTGCCAAGTGTAGTCACATACTGTTCGCAATTTGAAGCCATGGTTCTCCTTCCAGTGGATGAGGCCTCTCAATACGATCCCTCTCCCATCTGTGCTTTACCATGTCCATCCTTGCAAATACTGATTCCTGCCCTCCTCTAACTTGTCAAGTCATCATCTGCAGCAGCATCATTGTCCTCCCCCACCCACTTTTCCTTAGTCTTTTGAGAAAGGACCCAATCGGCTGACTGTGGGCCTTGGGAGACCTAACCAGACAAATCCCTGACTGGTGCCTGTACATCATGTCCAACCGTGTTAGCCCTACTTGCCAGACTGGCCGCTACTGGAGCTGCATGACTGATCATGGTCCAGTCCCTGAACTACAGAGGCACGGACCCTCTGACTGAAAACACCCTTACAAGATGCCTGACCATGGCCAATCTTCTGGACTGTTATATCCACATTGGATTAAACTTCTTCCGGTGGAAGACATTAAAAGTTTTTTTTATGTTACAATTTAATGACCAATCATGACACTGTGGTCACGTCTCTTTTATTACTTTTAAGCCCTGAGGGAAATTTATAACTTTAATATTGGTGCTATGCATTGACTGCCTGTGTTACAAATCGTCATCAATCCACAAATCATTGGAAATGATCCGGAGGTTTCTATCATCAGCAGTTTAGTTTTATGCCTGTGTAACAAATTGAACATCAATCCCACCAATTGCTGGCTCCATTCACATCAGCTGACTCCAGTAGCTCAAGGGCTTTTTAGATTGCATGTGAGTCGTTTCAATATCTTACCAATTTCAGCTTGGATATGTGTTTCCTATTGTTAGTCCGCTTTTTTCATTTTCTCTGAACGACTAAAGAACTGTTTAATTAAGAATTTGCAGTTTGACTGCTCTGTCTTTTTTCAGCATGGTTTTCTACTCTTCCTTTGATAGAAACTTATCTAACCTTTAATATGAATTAACAACAAATTCATAAGAATTGATACCTTGCTGCTGCAGAATTCTGAGCCACAAGCCTGTCGATATACCCCCATTAACAAGCAAAAATCCCTAAGATATTACTTAATTACTTTTTCCAACTTTTAATTGTAATTCTAACTACCAGACTGATTCCCAGAATGGCAGGATTGACTTACAAAGAAAGATTAGATTGTTAGACATATATATCACTGAAGGTTAGAAGAATTAGAGGGAATTTCATATAAACCTATCTTATGTTTTAAAGGGAGAAGTATATCCATATGCTTGTAATCAAGAGCTAAAGCAATGAAGATATTAAGAGATACTGAAGCAAGTCGGTCATGATGCTACTGTTTGTCTTTCAGAGAGTTAATTAAGGCAAAGGTATTACTAGGGGGTACACATGGAGGTTACAAACTGCTTTCATTATATAGGGTTGGAAAAAGGAATGACTTAGTAAATAGAGAAATTGTATTCGGAACTACGTAGCAAATCCATAAGGAAACAATGCATTTTATCTTAGCATAAAATGTATTTGTGAAAGTGAAATTGACTTATTTGGGCCACAGTGTGGGACAAGGTTAAGTTGCAGTTAATGTAATGAAAGGTGTGTGAGTTATACTAGTGTGTGTTTTTTTTTACTTTCCGTAACAATTGCTGCAAGCATCTTGAAGAAGGGGAAGCTATTTTTCCCTCTCTTGAATACAGTCAAAGGCTGGGGGTTCTCTTCCTAGACTGTTGGATTGCATGTGAGACAAGTCTATTTTCTGAATGTGCCTTTTGCCAAGGGTGTGTTTTGGGAGTGTTGCTATATTGGGACAGCTAATTAGCGATCGTTACTGTATCTGTTATTCTGATAAATTTTCCAATAGAGTGAAGCTATTCCAAGTTCTTCTTTCTTTGCTTATATTTCAACTATAGTGTGTAAATAAATTACGTTTTGCTTAACATCGAATAGTTTGATCAGTCAAATTGCATCTGGAACACAGCACCTCACATTTACTTTTAAAATAAGTAAAAGTTAGGGTCCAGGCTACCTACTTAATATATTTTGAGGGGGTCTGATCTGGTCCATAATAACTAAGTTAGTCTTTTCTGAACATGATTTTAAACCAGCATGTGTCAGACAACCGATGACCGATAATATCATAGAATGTTAATGGAGGTTGATTTATATTGTGTGATTTTATGACAGGACAGAGAAATTATTGGAATATATTAACAGAAATTGCTGGTGAAACTCAACAGGTCTGGCAGCATTCATGGAGACAAAGCAGAGTTAAGATTTCAAGTCCAGTGATTCTTCCTAATTTTCAGTTCTGATGAAGAGTTATCAAGGGGAGCCACTGGACTCAAAATGTTAATGCTGCTATCTCCCCACAGATGCTATCAGACCTGTTGAGATTTACCAGCAATTTCTGTTCCAGCAACTGCAGTTTTTTGAGCCAAATTAATACATTAACTTGCTTTTGTGTTTAGAATAATGAATGAACAATGTTAGCTTAAGAAACCCTTAGAGATGGGAAAGCATTTGTTCAGCTTGAACAAGGCTTGACTGGTGTCAAATGCAAGTATCGTACTTTTTCTGATAGGAAAAGTAAATTTCTCTGGATTTTGATTAATATGAAGTGATAGTGTTGAGGAATTGATGGGACTTTGTTATGACAGGTGTTTGAAATCTTCTAAATTTTATTATATGCAGATGCCTTGAATTGGTTTCTTTTTCTTTTACGAAATAAATTTCGCTGAGTCTTACCATATGTTTGCAAATTTATTTCTGTTGTGCTTCATGGAAGGTTTTGCTCACTGAGTCTGGTGAAGTTGTCTCCCTCTGAACTGTGTTTTCTCTGAACCTAAATTTACCTCAAAAACTATGTACCACACTGCTATGGTGTCCCTTTCATCCAATGTTAGCCGAATTCCTTCACTCACCACAAGCAGAAGAACTTACACTGCTGAGAAACTCAGGGTGCTCTGACACTTGTGTCATCTGTGAAACACTTTCATGCACCCATTCAAATATTGTCAGTCTGGAGCTGCCTTACAAAATTCGTGACTTTCACCCTGACATGAAAGAGAAGGAGAAATTGGAGCCCCATTATGTGGACAGGAATGTGGAGGACCTGCTGGATGGGGTAAACAGATGATGGCTGTTTTCTTCCCCAGAAGAAGTCTGAGAAGGAAAAAACACAGAGAAGGCCTGTCAGCCTGGTCTGAGGCTATCACCACTCAAATCATTCCTGTCTCAGTCGTCTGGAACGATGCCCAACAGTAAAAGCAGAAGATCAACGACTGCTCTGCTCAACCAGTATCAGCGCCACTGTCTTCTTCTCTGCTTCTTTACTCTTGATCTGTCTTTGCAACTGCATCTGCTGTAATCCCCATGAATAATCCTCTCACCACTCACTAGTGAGATCTCCTCTTTACGTCCATAACGCTGTTGTTAAATGTGACGTGTTCCCAACGTCAAGAAAAACTTCGCTGGGCCTCTCCCACAACTCTCAAATTTCCAATTGTAGGACAAATTGTACAGGGCTAGTAACATCCCACACCTTCTGTTTCATTAGTAAAGCCAAATCAACATCCTGGAATTTATGTGAAAGACCATCGCCTTAAATTTTGAAACAAAGTATGAATATATCAAAGTAGATTTCATTCCAGGATTTGACTTGACCAATAGTGATATCAGTCGATATTATAATATGAGAGTGACAGAAATAAGGCCTACCTTGGATTTTGCCACACAAAGTCAAATCACAAAAGTTCTGAGATATAGTGACATGACTGGATTTTGTTGGGGTTCCTTTTGAATTTCAGCACTGTTGTGGCTGATGAACTCATTAATAAATGGCAAGAAATCTGAGTGGACAAAAGAATGTTGGAGTGTCTTTGACAATTTAAAATCTATGCTTGACAACTGCACCAGTAGCAGCAGAATATAAGAAGTCATTTAAACTGACTGTTAATACCAGCAATATCGGACTGGTATAGTCTAGCAATAGGACAATGAGATGAGAGTCAAATGCCAGTTTTTTTTAAGTTGAATACTCGTCACCAAAAATATTCAATGGTGAGACACTGAGCCTAGTACTTGCTTGACATCAATTTGAAGTTAACATATTGAAAAAAACCTTGACTTTTGTTTGGAGAGATTCCATGATATTGATCTATAAAATGATCCCTAGGAGTTTTAGGCTGCAAACTTATAGTTTAAAAATCTTTCACATAAAAGACAAAGACAATTTTGCAGAGGATGCTTTATCGAAAGCAAATATAAATGAAAGCAAATGTCATGACCATAAAGGGCTTCTGTAAAATATGATTGTGATGAACATCCTTGTGTGTTTAAATGTAAACGTTCAAATTGTCAATGTAAGGTAGAAACAGCAATAAGAAGGAATTTTAATATAAAAATGAATATGCATCTTAAGAATATGTTTTCATTTATTTTAGGGGGTGATTTTACAGTTCATAATATATTATTATTATGTGGGAATTTGGTTTTGGTGAGATTCTATATGGCCTTCACTGGTTTTGTCACTACTTTGCGCTGTTTCTAACTGATTTGAGCTTTCACTGGTCGACTTAGAGTTCCTACAGACTTTTACTACTGGATGCTGTTTGCACAGAAGGAGACAGCCTCTTTGTGCTTTGAAGCTGTTAAATATTTAAAGATACATTCATAATTTTCTGACCAGAGTTCTTTGTCTGCTTCATCTCCTTGGATAGCTGTGGCTTTCATGGTAATGTCAGGAACTTTGTAATGTTGCGTGTCAACATCACCAGTATTTGTAATTTTTTTTACTGAAATCATCTGGAATACTTTGGATGTGTTCACCGCTGCTATCTTCTTGCTGGCATTAGTCAAGCGATTTGATACCATGTGAGAAAGGAAACATGTGACACCTTAGGCAGAGACTTGAGTCTAACTTGATTAAACAATAAAGGTTTATTCCATATTCCTTAGTAGCTAGTTACCTTACAACTAATATACATGATTCACCCTTGTGAGACATCAGGCTCAATTTAAGAGTAAATACTCACGATTAATTTAGCTACATGCTGTTAACACTATGAATAATTAACTATGATAACAAGCATGGGGCTGGATGAACACAGCAGGTCAAGCAGTATCATAGGAGCAGGAAAACTTGACGTTTCGGGCCTAAACCCTTCATCAGAAAAATATCTCTGAATAATTAACTACTTGGGAGCTCTGTGCACCTCCGTTGAACACACAGAGATTGAAGGACATACTGAACAAGACTGTTAGCTCCTCCTAGAAACAGTCATTGATGTATTGATATGCAAGCTAATCTTGTGTTTCAATTAACCCTTTCAAGTACTTAATGCCTTATACCATAACTATCTCCTGTTCTCCTTTGTCCTTATCTTCACCATGTCTCGTGATCGGTTGCAATTCCATTTTTCCTGTCTCTTTGATTTCCCTGTTCAATATTTAGAATAATAGGATAATGCAGCATTGGATGGGATAATTTAATCATTGAGTCTGTGCCATTGATTTTGCTTAGTGCAATCAAGTTAGTCTGATTCCCCCGGTCTTTCCTCACAGCCCAAATTTTTCTTTCTCCTTCAAATATTTATGCATTTCTGTTTTGAAAGTTACTGTTGAATCTGTGTCCAACACCTTCTCAGGCAATGCATTCCAAATCCATACTCAGTGGATCAATAAAGTTTCTTCATGTCAATTCTTTTTTGTTAACCAATCTTTTTACATATGTATTCTCTGGTTGGCCATTCTTTGGCCACTAGAAAGAGTTTTCTTCATTTAATTCTTTTAAACACCATCATGGCTTTAAAAATCTGCAGCAAATATCCTCAAAGCCTCCTTTGCTCATGTTCCTCCAATTTATTCATATGATGCTAATCCCTCATCCCTAGAACCATTCCATTAAATCTACTAACAGTCACTATTGAAAATTATCAATGAAGTTTAAAAAATTCTCAGTTATAACACTAGATTCCAAACCTCAACATTGTGTCTATCAATAACTTAACTAAGCTTTACCCAGATAACAAGGTGTGGAGCTGGATGAACACAGCAGGCCAAGCAGCATCATAGGAGCAGGAAAGCTTGATGTTTCGGGCCTGGACCCTTCAT
>JAHRHZ010000251.1:16078596-16175148 GCA_024137785.1 Ginglymostoma cirratum
GGATGAACACAGCAGGCCAAGCAGCATGAGAGGAGCACGAAAGCTGATGTTTCGGGCTGAGACCCTTCTTCAGAAAATTTTCTGAAGGGTCTAGGCCCGAAACATCAGCCTTCCTGCTCCTCTGATGCTGCTTGGCCTGATGTGTTCATCCAGCTCTATACCTTGTTATCTGCATTTAAATGAGGTGAGGTTAACTAATAATGACATGCCAATCCAGACAAATGGGTTCAAACTGGCCTCTTGCTGCTCACACATGACTTCTTGTCTTGCCATTCAACACTAGTTGGAAAATGGGACACCTTGCTCTCGAGATTGAGAATCTCCTTACTGCCAATCTCACCCTATCTCCTCAGCTTTCCCTTCAATTGCCATGTCATTCATTGGCTGATATAACACAGTGTGGGGCTAGAGGAACACAGTAGGCCAGGCATCATCAAAGGAGCAGGAAAGCTGACATTTTGGGTCGGGACCCTTCTTCAGAAAAAATTTTCTGAAGAAGGGTCCCAAACTCAAAACATCGTCTTTCCTGTTCCTCTGATGTTGCCTGGCCTGCTGTGTTCTTCCAGCTCCACACTGTGTTATCTCTGACTCCAGCATTGGCAATTCTTACTATCTCATTAATTGACTGTGCAGGTTCTGCCCACTAAATTTCAATCTCTTACCCTTATCCCAAGCGTTGTCCATTCCTTATTAGGAAATTACTTAAATCAACCTTTTCCGTTAGCTTAAAACCATCAGGTTATTAGGTGTCACCCCACTTTTGTAACTATAAAATCTTACCGGCTTAGACAAATATCTATTTCAATTTTCTGCTAGGAATTAGCATTTCATTTGGTAAAAAAAATGACATATACTTTGAGTCATAGAGCAGTTGGCAAATAATGTTCACATCCTCTTCTCAGTACTGCTACAACTGTCACAACCCATTCACCTAACATTCCCAAGAATAGCATGCAATTAATGTCAAATGTTTCTAGCAAAGTATCAGGATCTCCTTTTAAAAATACAGATATCTGTTTGATGGGATTTGATAGTTCAAAGTAGCTAATAATTAACAATGCAGCAATAATATGTAGTTATTTTTTAAAGACAAGATGTCATGTTAAGTTCAAGCTACAGCTCTCAACATTTTACTTATTTATTTGAAGTTGATGCACAAGAGATGGATTGCACCCAGTGTATTTAAAACAGGCATAATTATTTAACCCACACCCTAAGGCACCATTTAGGTCTTTTAACCAAGAAGACCAGTTCCCTCTGTGTATCAGCCATGTACATTTTCTCAGTGACAGGAATTCAATCTGTTTTAAAAGTGATAGCTGAGGCCAAATCTTGAAAAGTCACTTTAAACCAATTTAATGACATAAAAATTTGCAGTAATATTATATATTATCAAAATGCCATACTGTGAAGATAAATTGATCACTCTACGTGGGACAATAAACTCTGTGAAATAAATATGAGAGATCAAGAAGTTTCCAGTGCAGTGAGAGCTATAGATCGAAGACCATCAGGAAGACAGTCCAAGATAACTATCTTATACCAAATAAATTATTAGTCTTACAAGTCCAAAAAGAATACATTAGGCATGAGAACTGTGAAATCTCAAGATTGTCTAAATTTGTAAAGTCAAAGAGTTTTGGAGAGCTAGCAGTATTTATGTTGGTCAATGTAATTATATAAACAAATGTGTAATGATAAGGGAAGAAGAAAAAAGAAACTTTGGGGATGGGATATCTTGTATGGATGTGAAAGGTTCTGAATAGGTTAGTGCTGATTAAGTGCCCTAAGCATCAACCTCTGGTCCATGTCATGAAGACTGGAAGGGTAGGTTATAAAGGATCTTGAAGGAGTCATACACTACTATACACAATACTATGGATGCTGGAAATCTGAAACAAACAGAAAATGCTGGAGAAATTCAGCAGGTCTGGTAGTATTTGTGGTGAGAGGCGCAGTTAACGTTGAGCTCACTATGACACTTCTTTGTTATGCATAAGACCGTGTTCTTCTAACAGCTCCTGTAATCATATCTACCAAAACCTTGTAACAAGTAAATAACTGCAGTGATGCAATAAACGAATGTATAATGCTTTTTTTCCACAAAATACTTCTCATTAGACCAGAAAGTGGCTTTTGCCATTCGTACTATACTATGAAGGGTATGGAGAAATGTATACCCAGAAGCAATTGGAAACAGCTCATGTAAGAGTTCATGGACTATTTACAAACTAAATGTTAGCTTAAACAAGAGGGAATTACATTAAATAAAAAAATAGAGGCAAAGGTACAATGTTTCTGAATAGCTTTGTTACCTGGAGATATAGGCAGATATGCACAAATGGTCAGAGACTCTTGTGAGGTAATCATTATTTTGAAACAAAATAAACTTAGAATTTTCACTTGAAATATAACAGAAATGGAATTACTCTTGTCTATAAATGTGGATTAAATCCCTTATTTGAAGCATGTGTAGTGCAGCCTTAATGGATTTTTGAATAGAAAATGAGCGCTCTTTGACTGTTTGGCTGTTAAAAATGATTTGTTTGTTTGCAATTCTTTTCTGTGTCTATATTCCTCCAGTTTAATACACTGGGACCAATTATCCCATCCCACAGCAGTGCTAGAATCTTGGACACAACGCAATGCTGACACATGCAGTATTATCTATCAGCTCTCCTCTATGTGACAAAATCCATCACATTCAAATACATATTGTCTTCTTTTAAAAAGTATACCCTTTACATTTCCACGTGATATATTGCGCACCATTCTTCAGCAGAAAACATAAATTGATGACTTATTCCCAGGCTATTGTTCTTAATTGGACACTAAAATTTATATGAGTAATCTGAATTGATTTGATCCAAATCAGAACACTTCCCTTGCACAAACCTCTGATGGTCAAGCTAAGTCACGACAATGATGCAAGTGAATACAAATCCATATTGCATTATGCTATTGCATAGTGTGTGTTCCATCAACATATTGTCATACTGTTCCATCCTGCTGTCAACATCTAGTTTAAGTAGTATTGATCTACATGGGGTTTATTGTCAGCAGTACACTCCTCTCAAAAGTTTTGAACAGAAGTAAATGTGAAATATTTGCATGCTATGGGGTAAAAGAGACATTTGCCTTTCTGTGAAATAAATCACAATGCTAACTATTGGAGAAGAAAATTACTTTTATTCCTTAATTAGGCTCCTTAAGCAGATACAAAACAGAAAAACAGTGTTCTGAGGAAGGGTCAGTGGACCCGAAACATTGATGCTGCTTTCTGTCTACAGATGCTGCCAGACCTGCTGAGTTTCTCCAGCAATTTCCATTTCTTTTTTCAGATTGCCAGCATCCGCAGTTCTTTGTTTCATTCCTTAAGCAGTTGAATGAGTAAGACATTGGGTTGAGTCTCACAGGGGTCTAACTGGCATGGGTTCTTACAAGGTTTGTGGCAGAATTTGGCAAGAATCCAGCGAGGTCTATGTCCATGTTAGGAGCAACACTTTGGATGTTTCCTGCTTTTGTTGAACAATGAAGTAACTCAGCAGCAGCAAGTCATCAGTTAAGAGAGACCAGAGCTTGTTAAACTCCTTATTAATACCACAACCTGCCTCATTCATACGCATCTTGCTATTTAATACCTTGGCAAACAGCTACACATCAAGAATTCTTGAGATAGACATTGCAGCAGGTATCTGGAGACTTCCATACACCACCAATTGTGAACAGCCACCATGTTGCTCAGCACCTAACAGCATCTCAGGGCCGGTCCATGGATAGCAACTATGCACACACCTTGTTCACGGACATAGGCATCAACTATTTGCCAATGCCTAATGATCATAATGGTACCTGTCCACGTCTCAGGCTTGCTCTCTTACTTAGTACCTACCTCAATGCTCGCAGCATCCATGCTTTATCTTGCCTTGCCATACTCTGCCAGTAAGAGCATTGACAATTCAGCCTGCGCCAAATGCTATCAGTACTGCCATTCTGGCATCACCAAAGATCCTCAGACAGCACCTTCCACACCCGCAATCACTTCCAACTGAAGGACAGAGGCAACAGACATATGGGAACACCACCACCTCCAAGCTCCCCTCCAAGTCACTCACCATCCTGACTTGGAAATATATCACCATTCCTTCACTGTCACTGGGTCAAAATCCTGGAATTCCCTCCCTAATAGCATTGTGGGTCAACCTACAGGAGGAGGACTGCAGCGGTTCAAGAAGGCAGCTCACCACCACCTTCTCAAAGGCAACTAGGGATGGGCAAGAAATGTTGGCCAGCCAGCGACGCCCACATCCCACAAATGAATAGAAAAAAAAACTCTTTTATGCAGGTTGCTTGTCATGCTTATCACTGGGGATCTCTCTAGTGTGGGAGTAAATGTCTTTCTGTATGAGACATCAATCTTACACCTTATGCATGTGCCAGCTGACTATGCAACAAACACACCGCACATTTGTTCAACCAAATGATGATGTCAGAAAGTGGGTAGAATCTAGAACTCAGTTTGATTTTCTGAAGAAAGGTCTCGACCCGAAACGTCAGCTTTCCTGCTCCTCTGATGCTAGTTGGCCTGCTGTGTTCATCCCGCTGTACACCTTATTATCTCAGAATGTAGAACTCAGTCCAGGTTTTTTTTTGGGGGCGGGATGGGGGCCGGGGTGGGGATAGTATTGCTTGTTAGGGAGCTTGAGTATAATCAGTCACACACAATAGTTGACATAGAATCCAGGGGCTTGGCCATAATTGTTCGTTCACTCAGGCCACTCACCTCAGGTCATGGTCAGGGGATCTGTCTCCCTACAGTCTGGGAAGTGAACAATGTCAGTCCTGAAGGGTCTGCACAAGCAGGCATGAATATTGCACATAATCTGTTAGGGAGCTGCAACAACAGAGGTCAGGCTGTGGTCAGTTATGTGTCCTGAATTCAGGTTATTGAACTCATCAGTGGTCGAGATGAATACAATCCTGGGAGTTTGGACAATTGATCATTCAAGAGGATGTGAGGAAAACCCGTAGGGCATTCAATACACCAGGGCGGAGGTGAGGGGAGAAGGAAAGACAAGTGTAGAGGTGGGGACAAGACAGTGTGAAACAGCATCAAAGGGAATGGAAGGCTTTGGGAGGAAGGGTTATTGGCAGCGACCATTATTGTGGCCTTCACAGGAGCAGGGTGGACATCATTAAGGTGTAATGTCAGGGCTTAGTGGGTCGGAAGCACAGTGGGAAGCAAAGATCCACTTGATGTGTCTGCACATGAAGGGCATCAGTGAAAATGGGCTCTCAGGATCGTTTGATGTAAAAGAAAACAGAAACATTGTGGCGGGAATACCTGGTGACCAGCTGGAATCTGGTACTGATGTGTCCATCATGAGCTACATTCTATGTCATCACTTGCGATTCTTTAGGCACGAAATGCAACTGGCAAATGCACAGGGAGGGTGGAGTCAATGTCAATGTGATGGGTGAAAACCTGTGATCTCAGCCCGCCAGACTAATGTCATTGATGGGGCAAATACATTAAGAGGCACTTGCAAATACCAACTACATTTAATTTGCAATCGTTTCATTGTCCTTTTGCAATGCATGTAGTGTGAATATACAAACAGTATGTCTGCCCATTACCTCCCCCGCATTGGTCCTTGCAAACTCAACATTGGCTTCTCAATAATACTCAAGAGGCAAATAGATCACAAATCACGGAATCCCTATAGTGTGGAAACAGGCCATTCAGCCCAACATGTCCACACTGCCCCTCTGAAGAGCACCCCACACAGACCCATTCCCCTAACCTACATCTCCCATGTCTAACCCACCCAGCCTGCACATCCCTGAACACTATGGGCAATTTAGCATGGCCAATCCAGCTATCCTGCATATCTTTGGATTGTGGGAGGAAACTGGAGCACCCAGAGGAAACCTACACAGACATGTGTAAACTCCACATGGACAGTTGCCCGAGGGTGGAATCAAACCTGGGTCCCCGGCACTGTGAGGCAGCAGTGCTAACCACTGAGCCACCGTGTCGCCCCAACAGGCTAAAGGCGAGCCATTCTCCTTCAAAGGGATGCTGTGGGAAGAAGAGACCATACTTCATTTTCTGTCATGTAAGTTTAATAATGCTGTATACCAATTGATATGAAAAGTTGCATGATGGACATGGGTCTGGGATGGGAAAGTCACTCCTTTTTGATGTAATGATTTAAGCTCAGGAGCAGCAGCAGATCACTGTAAAGGATGATGAGCACGCAGCTCACTGAGACATCTCAGACACAGGGCCCTGAGGATTTGTGGGATCCTCAGGAGGACCTGAGTTTTTGGCCTCAACTCCATTTCCTGGGAATGAGCAAGGCACAGTCTATGTATGGGCTGGGACACTGTGATGGAACTGTGCCAACTGCTAGAGTAGGACCTTTGGGCTGCAGGACTGAGAGGCTATCCTCTCCCATTAGCTGTGAATGTTGCAGTCTCTTTGCACTTCTGTCCTATTGACTCTATCCGGGAAGCGATGAGTGACCTATGTGAGATCTATCATTTGTGCACCAGGACAGGAACCAATGCCATCTTTGCAAGATCACACTGGTTCATGTTATTTCCTGATGGCAATGTCAGTGCTGCAATGGGCAGTAAGATGTGGGAACATAGCTAGCTGCCTCCAGGTGCAGAGAACTATCAGCTGCACACACTTGGCAGTGAGAAGGCTATATCACAACATTGCAGAATTCACCAGTAAGAAGGGGTCCCATTCTGTTGATGTTTGGCTTGTCTGTGATCACTAGTACCACTTTCTGGAGGGATGTGCCCACTATCCTGGTAAATTCCATGGCTCCTACATCATTGAGTATTTCATGTACTGAGTTTATTCGAAAGTTCAGCTGCCTTACAAGGGAGGTCTCTGGAGGACAAGGGTTATTTATAATGGCTGTGGTACAACGCAGAATTGCTCAAGCCTATAAACTGATACAGAGCACAGATACAAAGCTGCCCATATTTTGATCAAGGCCAAAGTGGAGCAGACAATAGGACTGATAAAGATGTGGTTCCACTGTTTAGACCAGTATGGGGGGCTATAGGCTATAGTATAGTCCAGGCAAAGTTGACTATGTCATCCTGGTGTGCTGTGCTCTGCACAATTGAAGCAAAAACGAGGCAATGTGCTGCATGTTGAGGAGCTGGGAAAACAGGAACAATTTTCCAAAGAGGAGGACAAGGACATTGAGGAGGAAAAAGTTGTCCTTGCTCATGACAGAGCTTAGCTGCGTCAGACGCTGCAAGCTAGACAGGGCCTGACTGATACGTGATTCCAGTAGATGAAAGTTGGGCATAACCAACTATCGTGAATGTTTAATAGATTTTGATCACTATGCCAACACAGCATTGTAGTGACCACCTTCAGCCTCTTTTCCTTTTGTCTGTGTTTGCTTTTGATGGCTGTAAGTAAAAGCTCATGTTTGAAATTGTCCAATTGCTTTCCTGTGTGGGATATCTCCCAACTGGACAATGACAAGATATGGCTCTCCAGTGAACATTGAGGAAAGTGTAGCAGTGATCTAGAGAGGGCTATTTAGATGGGATGTACCTAAGGACAGATAAACTGTGTGGGATAATGTTTGAACAGTGACCAGTATGAAATAATGGGGTAATAGTGTGGGGGAGTGTTGACCACGCCTGTATGCACCACGAGCAGTGTGATATTGTTGCCCCTGCAGTGCCATTGCAATGCTTCTGAAGGGACAAAGCTGGATTGCTAACAGTTTTCTGGGTGGCGTGGTGTGTCAAAGGTAGCTGAGGTACAAGGGATGCATGCTGTTTGGTGGATATCCAGCAAGTGGCAATTTGTTCTTGGATCAGATTATGATAGGATGAGGATGGAATCAGATGTGAGAACTGTGGAATAGGTATTTAATGAGATGAGTTGGTAAGATAAAGTGGGAAATCCCGATAGACTTCGTGACTAGTATCCTTCTAAAAAGTGCAACTCAAAGTTAGCCACAAAAATATAAGATTGAAGCCAACATGTGAAAATTATAGAGACATTTCTGAATGAATCTTTTTTTAACTTCTGCCTGAATCCTTTTATTATTCTATTTACCCAAAGACTTCCAGCAGTTCTGATAACTAGTGCTCCTTTCAGACTCTGTCTTTCAGACATCAATAGTGTGCAATAAGGAGCAGAGAAGTATCTTCCCTACTGTGCATGCTAGGCTAACAGCTCTGTAATTCAAATAATTCTTGTCTCACTTACACTACATTTATGAAGTTCCTGAAATATTAGCCAGAACCTATTTCTCATCCATTTGTAAATTCTCGGGTTAAGACAACTAGCTCACATGTCCTGCATATATTTAGTCCCTTGGTTTTTATCATGTTTTAGAGGCCAATCCAAGCTCGGTGCAGGGCTAAAATCATAACATTTGGACTTTGGCTGGGTTTGTCATTCATAACTTATATGAAACATGCAGCTGGCAAATTGTTAAAAAGAAAGAAAACCATCAATATCCAGTAATACTCCTGAAGGAATATTGCACTGTTGAAGGTGACATTTTTCAAATGAGACATTAAATATAGCCTACAGTAAGACCAGTTCTATACTGTTGTAAATGAACATGAATAAGTGTTACTGCACATATGCTGTACTGGCGGTGGTAAGAGAGAACATTTTCTGAATCTTTACAAACTCAGGGTCCAGTTCTATGCAATCTGCCATCTCCTATCAAGGCTTCTTATACACATGCTCAGAAGCTTTTCTTAAAGTAAAACTCACTAACCCATTACACCATATTTGCCACTAAGTTGTTTTTTTTTTGCAGTATCTCTTTTAACCATTAGCACAAAACTTTTAACTCTTTCATTCAGCTTTCCACATACCTCTCCCACCTTGCCCTAAGTCTCTTTTGCTTGAGGCATTAATGTTCAACTGTGTTCTCAGCTTTCTTAGAGGGCGTATAGGATGTATGTGCTTTCTTATCATTGTCAGAGATGGGAATAAAGTGTGATGGCAGCTTCTCTGTAGATTAGACCATTTCTGGACCTTCATCAAGAAGTAGAAGTGCATCATTGTAGGTAAAGAAAAAGATTTCTGGACCAGGATCTGCAAGAATTTCTTGCATAGCTCTGTGGTATGCAGAATGATGGCAAATTGATTTACTTCACCATGAATTTCTGAACCCTTTCCAGGATCATCTTAATTATGCAGATGTTCATCATCCCCAACATATTAGATTACAAATTTAAACATGGTTCTCCCTCTCGAGTTTCTTTTTGAAACTCAAGATCATCACTCAAGAACTGTAAAAGATCATTTATCCCAATCCAACAATTCACAATGATCGTTAAGATCTGAATATTTCCGTTAAAGTTTTTTTTTCTCCATCAATGTATCACTTTGTTGCATCAGTTACATGGGAATATGAGCTGTCTCAGCAAGATTTTTGGAAATCGCCTGTATCCTTTTATTTTCAGTATCTGAGGCTTGATTGCATTTTAGGAGGACAGTCATTGTGAGGCCGTCAGACTGCAAATGGTTTCAAGCACAATGCATCATCGTGTAGACTTTATATGTGACGCCGTTCACAAAAGCAGTACTGCACATGTGCAGCGAAGTGTGTGTATGCGATTTTGAACTGGGCTTCAGAGGCAGGGACAGGGCACATGCAAAGATGGAAGGGAAAATTCCCTACAGTGAGAAGGCAAGAGGGCCCAGGACCCCACCCAGGAGGTTTCTGGGAGGTAGTGTGGCAAGAGGTGCACAAGAAGAATCCAGGAGACCCTCTCCCCATCTCCCCAGACAGCTCCGGAACGTTAACAACTCAGGTCCCAGTTCCATTCCTGCTCTGATTTCTTGTGATTTTATGTAATCTGACACTGTTATGACATAGCTCATCACCGACATACACAGCAGCTATTCTTTGAGTAAAAGTATAGTTACGATGTTACTCCAAATCTTCCCCTAAGTCTTTAATCAATTGACGATTTACTCTACTCATCTTCCTACAGCTCTTTTCACAAATTGTCTATAATTTATAGGGCAAGTTGGTGGGGATGATTTCACCAATCACCCTGAACATGCATCTCTGAGGCTACTCATTCATTCTCCAAGTTTCCAAAGGCGATGTTATTATAGTTTTCTCCTTAGGATCAGGATACACAGCATATTCAGCTACTGGTTTATATTCTCACAAAACTGAAGCATTCATGTTTTATTGAAAAGTACCATTTAGTTTTTGGACAAGGAATGATATTGGCTGTTACAGTCTCGTTATCATAATGTTATTGCATTACTAGTTCCTGAACCAAGTATGGGCTGGTCATGAATGCTGAGTCTCTACGTTTATGGTTTTTCTTTCTGTCCTGCACTGTAATAGTTGAAATTAATGCACGGGGAAGGGAGGAAAATTGATTTATATCCTGTACCCCTCAGAAGTTGCCAAGGGTGAAAGTATTCTGTAATGGTGTAGACTGATAGTTGAACAGGTCTAAATGAAAAACTTCATTCTTTCTCAGGTGGTTTTATGGTATGTACCCATCACTTGATTTTGTCAATGGCTTGATTGTGCGACTATGATGGTGCAAAGTGGGGAAGAGAAACGTATGAAAGGGCAAAGAATCAGAAATACTCATTGCAAAATGTTACTGTTGCCAGAAGCAAGCACAACTGGGAATCAATGCATGAAAAATATGGTCTTAAAAGAGGTTGCAATGGCTTCCAGGATGGGTTTGTTGAGCTTTGGACTTCAGTGCAGTGGGAATAATAGTCCACCAGGCAAAGGCCATCCCTTTAAATACAAATAGATCAATACCACCATATTCTCCTGGCCTGGCTGAAATAGAGGAGAGAAGAAGTGACTCTTATCTGTTCCAGTCTATAAGTTGCATAGGTAGTGCAATTGGAGACTATGTCTCAAGGTAAAGTGAGATAATTAGCAACAATACTGATTGCTGTACTCTGGTCCAACACTTGGAAGTTATATTGAAAAAAAAGGAGTGTGGGCATTGCTGGCTGGGCCAGCATTTTTGCCCATTTTGTAGTTGCTGTTGAGATAGTGCCCTGCTTTCTTGAGTTGCTGCAGTCTATTTAATGTAGGTTGACACTGAATACCATTAAAGAGGGAGTTCCAGGATTTTGACTCTCAAAGCTGAAAGAATGGTGATAAGTTTCCAAGTCAGGGCTGGGTGAGTGGCTGGGAGGAGAGTGTGCAGTTGGTGGTGTTCCCATATAGCTGTTGTCTTTGCCCTTCTAGGTACTCAAATGTTCTGGGTGGATCTTCTGCGAATCACCAGATGGAAAGCTTGAAAAGTCACCAACCTTACATCGCTGATCAAAAACTTATTAATAATACTGATGTAATGGCATTATTCAATGTACTGGTGCAGGACAGGGCTACTGGGGACAGGAGAACATATGAATCTGTGTACTCTTTCTAGCCTGTGATTGAACTACACAAATTTCCCTGAAATTTCTCCACTGTGTGTGGGAAATAATGCATAGTTAAGGTCATGAAGGCCTAATGTCTTAAAACAATTCTTTCTTCTTCCTTCAGTAGCAAATTGAAGTCTATCATTGATAGTCTGGTGTCTCACTTAAGAATATTCCATAGCCGTGTCATATCGCGCACAGTACAGCGGATGTCTCTGCAGTCTGGGTGGCAGCTTTGCAAGTTACTTAGGAACTTTGTGTTCAACAAAGTTACCAACAGCTTGTGGTCAGTCTCAGTTTTAAACCAGCGCATCACAATGTGGTCAGAGAACTTCTCACTTAAAGCAACTATACAGTGTGCTGCGACCACATCTGAAGGACTTTGAACAGATTTGATCACCTTATTTAAAGAAAAGGTATTATTTCATTGGAGGCAGTTCTGAAAAAGTCTACTAGGATGATCCCTGGTATGGAGGGATTGTCTTTTGAGCAAAGATTAACAGGTTGGGGCCCTACTCATTGGAGTTTAGAAGAATGAGAAGTGATCTTATTGACACATATAGCATTCTTAAAGGGCTTGACAGGGTAAGTGCTGAGAGAATGTTTCCTCTTATGGGAGCGTCTAAGACTAGAGGATATTGCTCTGAAATTAAGGGGCACCAATTTAATACTAATCCAGCCCCATGCTTGTTATCTCGAATTCTCCAGCATCTGCAGTACCTTTTATCTCTAATACTAAGTTGAGGAAGGATTTCTTCTCTAAGAGAGTTGAGCTCTTTAAACTTTGGAACTCCCTGCCACAGTGAGCTGTGGGAGCAGAGTCCTTGTGTATATTTTCAGGATGAGAGATAGATTCTTGATCAGTAGGGAAATCAAGGGTTATGGAGAAAGGGTGGCAAACTGGAAGTGAGGAGTGTGAAATCAGTCATAATTCTATTGACTGGCAGAGCATGGTCAAAGGGGTGATGGCCTACTCCTGTTCTTACTTCTTGTCTTGTGGTCTTGAGTTGTTGTGAGCATGTCTTTCTCATTGATGACACATCTTCTATCTGTGTCAACAAAAGTATTTGATTTCCTCGAGGAAAATATATATTTTATTCTGTAGGTTTGCCTTTGAAAGTGTTATCTTGTGTTTGTTTGTTTAGATATTAAAAAAAGACCGCTGGAACTGCAGACATGGCTTTATTGCCTGGTGGCAATTACCTTCCACTAATGTTTGCAGTTCCTGTGATTAAAAGGACCAAAGCAAGTAATATTCTTTTCCAATTATCCGTGAAATCATTTTGTTATCTTCGACAGGTATTGTTTGCACAAATGAATAGTTAAGTTATACAAAAAAAAACACTGGAACAAGGCTCACAGGGCTGCAATATTTTACAACTAAAGTCAAATTCGTTTTCTCAGCAAAGTGGCTGCATTATCACCTAATTTGAATTCTGTTAAGAGCCATACCTAACAGCAAGTAACTACCATCTGAATACAAATGATAGACATCAAAAGATAAGGAGAATAGAGGATAGATTTTCTGTGCTCTCATCTTAGTTGAGGTACCAGGCAGCTCAGATGGGTTGGTAAATTGCAGGCACACTGCCTGTAATTTTCCAATCAATAATCATAGTCAGTCTGCAACAACATTGCAGGCAAGCATTTGGAAAACATGTATTTCCGTCCACTGTACTTACTGGGTTTTCTACTGGTGATTCTATAAAACATATGGTTAGAAATTGAAAATCAACTAACTACAAGTTCACTTCTTCTGAAATTAAGAAAGTGAAGAACGAATGAAGATCCTACTGCTTGACAGCACCATCATTGGAAATTAGATCATAAACAATGAATGAGAAAGGTGTGATTGACATTAAAAAAATCTCTTGAAGGAGGAGCAAGCTGTACAATTTTAAAGATTGGGGAAAGCTTAATTTATAATAGAAGCCTGAATTGCTAGGCTGGTGATTTATCTAAATCATAAACTAAAACATGTTTTGCAATTTTTTTTGGTGATCTTACTGCCATCTATATAACGTCATTACAAAAGTTTACAACTTGTCCTTTTTTTAAAAAAAAGTTTTATTCCACATGCAGACTTTTCCTAATTTTCCATTGTGCAGTCAAAGTTCAACTTTGGGTGTGGAAATGAGCATCATCGCCACTCGGGTAGATTAGCTTTCCTCACACAATTACACAGTTTTCAGCTAATTACATATGCTTGATGTATTCATAGAAAATACTGAATACATTCTGTGGAGATATAAACACAGTTAACGTTTCAAATCCAATATGACACTTCTTCAGAACTGAGAGAGACTGAAAATGGTGTTGTTTATACTTTCTACAGATGCACATGAGAAAGGAGGAGAACAGATAGTGTAGAAGTTGAGTGGCAAAGACAGAAGGGTTGCTACTAGTGGTGGAAGTGAGATAAAAATGTAAAGCTGGTATAAATTAAGGAGTGAGGTGGGGGAAGAAAAAAGAATCCTCTGCTGAGAGCCAAGTAAAGAACAGAACAAGGCTGGGGGTAAAGAAGAGGTGGTGGAAGAGGAGAAAATATAAGAAAAATGGAAGACATGTATCACATAGCCATACTGTAATATTGTGAAATTCAGTTGCGTCCTGGAGGCTGTAAAGTAATTAAGTGAGGAATGAGAGGTTATTCCGAGCTTATGTTGTGCTTCATCGGAACACTGCAATGGGCCCAGGGCAATAATGTTAGCATGGGAGGAAGGTGAGTTATTGAAATGGTGAGCAAATAGAAGGGCAGGGTGATTCCTGTAGATAGAGTGGAGGTGACCTGCAAAGCAGTCACCAGTCTGAGTTTGCTCTTACCGTTGTTAAGTGTACCACATTGTGGGCAGCTAATAAAGTAGACGAGTTTGAAAGAAGAACAAGTAAATCACTGCTTCACCAGGGAGGTGTGTTTGCAGCCTTGAGCACTGAGGAGGGAGGAAATGTACAGGCAAGTCAGAAAGCAGAACACTAAATGAATCCCCTGAACTCTAACACCAACTCTTATCTGGGACTCAGGTCCAGCAGAACTCCGCTGACACCAATGCAACTCCGCCCACCACCGCTGACAACTCCACCCACAGCCAAAGCTGCACGGCCCACCACCAACGCCGACGTCGCTCCGCCCATCGCTTCCACAGCCATCAGCTCCAGGAGAGACAGTAGCACCCAAACCCGCCGGGTCTTCACCATCTCCCCTCAGACCTTCCCCTTACTGAGGACGAACGGTCAGTCCTCAGTCAAGGGCTCACCTTTGTCCCCCTCCACCCACACATCAACGAGTACCAGTCACGTTTGGACGTTGAGCAGTTTTTCCACCGCCTCCTCCTCCGCACTCACTTCTTTAACCATGAGCCTAGCCCTCCCTCTACTGACCCCTTCTCCCGCCTCCAACAAACCCGTCCTCCAGGACACCACCCCAAGGCCTCCTTCCCTCCCTCGACCTCTTCATCTCCAACTGCCATCGAGACATCAATCGCCTCAACCTCTCCACCCCTCCCACCCACTCCAAACTCTCCCCTACAGAACGTGCAGCCCTCCGCTCCCATCCCAACCTCACCACAAAACCCGCGGACAAGGGAGGGGCAGTTGTAGTATGGTGCACTGACCTCTACAGCGCCGAGGCCAGGCGTCAACTCTACGACACTTCCTCCTACCGTTCCCTTGAACATGACCCCACCCCCAACAACCAAACCATCATCTCCCAAACCATCCACAACCTCATCACCTCAGGTGACCTCCCACCCACAGCCTCCAAACTCATTGTTCCCCAACCCCGCACCACCCACTTCTATCTCCTTCCCAAAATCCACAAACCTGACTGCCCTGATCGACCCATTGTCTCCACCTGCTCCTGCCCCATCAAACTTAATTCCACCTATCTCGACTCCATTTTCTCCCCCAGGTCCAGGAACGCCCTACCTACGTCTGTGATACCGCCCACGCCCTCCACCTCCTCCAGAACTTCCAATTCCCTGGTCCCCAACACCTCATCTTTACCATGGACGTCCAGTCCCTATATACCTGCATTCCCCATACAGATGGCCTAAAGGGCCTCCGCCTCTTCCTGTCCCACAGGCCCGACCAGTCCCCCTCCACTGACACCCTCATGTGCTGAGCCGAACTCGTACTCACCCTCAACAAATTCTCTTTCAATTCCTCCCACTTCCTACAGACAAAGGGGGTGGCCATGGGTACCCACATGGGCCCAAGCTATGCCTGCCTCTTTGTAGGTTATGTGGAACAATCCCTCTTCCATAGCTATATTGGCCCTAAACCCCACCTCTTCCTCCGTTACGTTGATGACTGTATCGGTGCCGCCTCGTGCTCCCACGAGGAGCTCAACAGTTCATCCACTTCACCAACACTTTCCACCCCAACCTTAAGCTCACCTGGACCATCTCTAATACCTCTCTCTCCTTTCTGGACCTCTCTGTCTCCATCTCTGGCAACCACCTAGAAACCGATATCCATTTCAAGACCACTGACTCCCACAGCTACCGAGAATACACCTCCTCCCACCCACCTTCCTGCAAAAATGCCATCCCTTATTCCCAATTCCTTCGCCTCCACCACATCTGCTCCCAAGATGAGGCATTCCACTCCCATACATCTCCGATGTTCTCATTTTTCAAGGACCGCAACTTCCTCCCAACAGTTGTCGAGAACGCTCTCGACCTTGTCTCCCGCAACTCATCCCTCACACCCCCTCCCCGCAATAACAACCAAAACAGAATTCCCCTCGTCCTCACGTACCACCCCACCAATCTCCGGATCCAACGCATCATCCTCTGACACCTCCGCCACTAGCACAAGGGGACATAGCTTTAAATTGAGGGGTGATAGATATAGGACAGATGTCAGAGGTAGGTTCTTTACTCAGAGTAGGAAAGGCGTGGAATGCCCTGCCTGCAACAGTAGTAGATTCGCCAACTTTAAGGGCATTCAAATGGTCATTGGATAAACATATAGATGATAATGGAATAGTGTAGGTTAGATGGGCTTCAGATTGGTTTCACAGGTCAGCGCAACATCGAGAGCCGAAGGGCCTGTACTGCGCTGAAATGTTCTATGTTCTATATGTTCTATCTGCAATCTGACCCCACCACCAAAAGCATTTTTCCCTCCCCACCTTTACCTGCTTTCCGGAGGGACCACTCTCTCCGTGACTCCCTTGTCCGCTCCACACTCCCCTCCAGCCCCACCACACCCGGCACTTTTCCCTGCAACCGCAGGAAGTGCTACACCTGCCCCCACACCTCCCACCTCACCCCCATCCCAGGCGCCAAGACGACTTTCCACTTCAAGCAGATGTTCACCTGCACATCTACTAATGTGGTATACTGCATCCGCTGTTCCCGTTGTGGCCTCCTCTACATCGGGGAAACCAAATGGAGGCTTGGGGACCACTTTGCAGAACACCTACGCTCGGTACGCAATAAACAACTCCCCCTCCCATTCTTCAGACGACATGTCCATCCTGGGCCTCCTGCAGTGCCACAACGACGCTACCCGATGGTTGCAGGAACAGTAACTCATATTCCGCCTGAGAACTCTGCAGCCCAATGGTATCAATGTGGACTTCACAAGCTTCAAAATCTCCCTTCCAGCTACCGCATCCCATAACCAGCCCAGCTCGTCCCTGCCTCCCTAACCTGTCCTTCCTCCCACCTATCCCCTCGTCCCACCTCAAGCCCCACTCCCATCTCCTACCTACCAACCTCATCCCGCCCCCTTGACCTGTCCGTCCTAGCTCCTCCCTAACTCCTCAACTACACTTACCTTTACTGGCTCCATCTCCACCTCTTTGATCTGTCTGTCTCCTCTCCACATCATCTCCTTTATCCATCTTCTGTCCACCTCCCCCTCTCTCCCTCTTTATTTCAGAACCTCCTTCCCCTTCCTCATTTCTGAAGAAGGGTCTAGGCCCGAAACATCAGCCTTCCTGCTCCTATGATGCTGCTTGGCCTGCTGTGTTCATCCAGCTCTACACCTTGTTATCTCAGATTCTCCAGAATGTGCAGTTCCTACTATCTCTGAACTAACATTGCCATTGCTTCTTTTGCCAGTCAAGGTGAAGTAAAAAATTTTTACCCAGCAAGTAGTTGGGATCTGGAATCCAATGCCTGAGAGCTAAGTGAGGAATATTCAATCAAGTCTTTTGTAAGAGAATTGGATAATTATTTGGCAAGAAGATATTTGCTGGGCTACAGGGCAATGGTGAGTGAGACTAGATGAGTTGATCTTGCAGAGATGTGGTAAGCCAAATAGCTGTCTTCTGTGTGTATCACTTTATGATTCTAAATGTCTCACCACAGATTCATAAATCATTCAAATGTTTCCCTAGTTTAACAAAAGAAGACAAAAGATGAGAAAGTTCAATTGTCAATACTAGCGGAAAGTTTTTGAAATGCCTGTGCAATTTTTTTTTCTATTTCAATGGTGGTATTAACCCTTTCAATAAAAAAAACTTTATTAAAGTAGCAAAGGAAATCGTATTGCTTTGTTTTAAAAGCCTAAGGATACAACTTCAAATAGAATATCTGGCTATATTATATAAATAATGGCCAATTTGTATTTGCAAATTCTGTAATTAGAAAATAAATCATAACTCTAATACAAATTACATTTAGAAAACATAAAAGAATCATAAAATCCCTACAGTGTGGAAACAAGCCCTTTGGCCCAACAAGTCCACACTGACCCTTGGAGCATCCCACCCAGGCCAATCCCCCTAAACACTTCAGGCAATTTAGCATGAACAATTCACCTAGCCTGCACATCTTTGAACTGTGGGAGGTAACCCATGCAAACAGGGAGAATGTGCAAACTCTGCACTGACAGCTGTTTGAGGCTGGAATTGAACCTGGGTTCCTGGGGCTGTGAGGCTGCAGTGCTAACCACTGAGCCAGTGTGCTGCCCCTAACATCAGGGAAATGTTCATCATATTTACATCTGTAGGTTAAGTTGATGGCAGAACTTTTTAAACACATTTATAAAACGTAGAGAGAAATTTTCATTTAATTTGAGGTGTAATGAAATTGTACACTGGTTCAATGCTGACTTTGTTAAATAAATAGATTACAAAAATATTCTCCTAATCTCATCCCCAAAAAATTCTTAAAACGTTATTACATTACTTATACTAATTCATTATCTTGACATCCTGCTTTTAGAAATAAATAAATTGAGAAATACTTAACAATCACAATGAAGCATTGGAGATAAAAGGTACTGCAGATGCTGGAGAATCCGAGATAACAAGCAGCCCAATGGTATCAATGTGGATTTCACAAGCTTCAAAATCTCCCCTCCCCCTACCGCATCCCAAAACCAGCCCAGCTCATTTCCACCTCCCTAACCTGTTTTTCCTCTCACCTATCCCCTCCTCCCACCTCATGCCCCACCCCCATCTACTAACATCATCCCGCCCCCTTGACCTGTCCGTCCTCCCTGGACTGACCTATCTCCTCCCTACCCCCCTACCTACACTCACCTTTACTGGCTCCATCCCCGCCTCTTCGACTTGTCTGCCTCCTCTCCACCTATCGTCTCCTCTATCCATCCTCTATCCACCTCCCCCTCTCTCCCTATTTATTTCAGAACCCTCTTCCCCTCCCCCATTTCTGATGAAGGGTCTAGGCCCGAACCGTCAAGTTTTCCTGCTCCTATGATGCTGCTTGACCTGCTGTGTTCATCCAGCCCCACGCTTGTTACAATGAAGCATTGCTTAGTTTAAAAATGATGATCTGCTTTTCATAGAGCCAAATTTTTCCACTTGCAGTTAGAGTGTGGTGAAAAGTGACATGACCTAACCCCAGAAAAGGTTCCCCAACCTGTTATGATATCCTAACTGGAACCACTGACTATTAGTTTTTTGGGTGAGAGAGAATAAACTGGTCTCCCTTGTTTATTCACCTGTCCCTAAGTTAGCTGCATCAAGCTGAATATAAAAAGGAGATAGGAGGAACTGCAGTTCCTGAAGTCAGAAGCAACACAGTGTGGAGCTGGAGGAACACAACAGGCCAGAAAACATCAGAGGAGCAGGAAAGTTGACATTGAGTCAGGACCCTTCTTCACACTGTTGTCTCAATTTAAAAAGGATATTTTTCTTTCTGGATTTCTTTCTCCAAGGTCGAAATTAAATTATGCTTTAAAAAGGATAAAATTTAATTAAGATTTCTTGAATTAACAAAATGAATGTGTTGTTTCTTAATTATTACATGCAATAAGAAATTGTAACACAACACAGAGAAATTAGAAATAAGAGGCAAGTCCAAAAAAGTTTAAAAACATTCAATTAATCTGTGAATTGTTCACAAAGAGCGGTGAGTTGAAATTTGCAGCGGAGGTCACTGGTAACAGTAACATTGATAGTTGAATTAGCTGTTTCCTGATCCTTAGTTTGGCAGATTGGTTGAGATTCTGTAGTTCTGATTCTTGTTGACCTTGACTGAATTCCACCAGTCTGGATGTTAGGGAGAGTCCTTTTATTGCCCTACTGCTGTTGTGACTAAGTGATTCATAGATCTCAAAGTAGGAAGTTCTTTACTTGAAAAGTGGGGGTGACCAGGGTTATAACTCATTCAGAGATACTAAGAACTGCTGATGAGTCAGAGATAACACAGCGTAGAGCTGGAGGAACACAGCAGGCCAGGCAGCATCAGAGGAGCAAGAAAGCTGACATTTCTGGTTGGGACCCTTCTTCAGAAAAAGACAAGGTGTTAGTTCTTTGACTGTGGCCTTCACAGCACGTAACTGATTGAATCCAGACTGATACACTCAAGAATGTTTAATCCCACTAGCACACATCAGTAGAGTTGAAATTGACTTTTTAACCTCTGTCCATGAGCATCCTTCAAAGGAAAAACACAAAATGGATCTGAGATTTACAAATCCAGAGGAGATGGCTTGCTGTGGAGGTTATCAACCCTTCGTTTTCATTGTAGTCACAGGACATCACAATCCAGGTTATTGAAGTTCGCTTGGCACCTTCAGTCGTTATGTCCCATCAGCCCCACACAGAATTCTTGTCAGAATTTACACCTGCAGTTAGTGCGTTTCTGTAGCAGTCCTCTTTTGAAAAAAAAAAAGACATTTTGGAATTAGGATCTGAAAATACCTGTGATATCTCAGTGCTCTGACCCTCCATCATAACACAAGAGAGTTTCATTATGTTTGGCCCACCATGGTCTGCAGTGAATTCTCTTGGAGCAGTAAGTGCTCACCACTTCTGGGACAGTTCAGCTTCCATGCCTCCAACAACATACTTAAAGCCCAGATGTACACAACTTCAAGTGTTACAAGCCAGGAACTGCCTCTCAAGCTGTGGTGTTCCACACTGAAAATGTCTAAGAAGAAAGCAAAACTAGCTCCCCAAATTGCGGTTAGGGATCTTGGGGTGCTGATGGTTGGGATGGTGGGGAGCAGTCTTTTTCCATACTGACAACTAAAGGAGACCATATCAATAAACCCTGTAGCCTGGACAGAAGTTGAAACTGTGGCTCAAAAGATTTTTGCTCTAAAGGGGCAAATGCCACCATCTTCTGTCTGCAATATCACACGCACAAGACCACTACTTACTATGAATCTGCCATAGCACATGTATCTCTCCAAGTCTCTTAGACAACGATGCTCAGTCTTGTGTGCATCATATCCACTTAGCAGTTCTCATCCTTTTCGTTCTTCCAAACTACTAACCAATCCCGATATCAGCGTTTTCTAGTCACTCACTGGAGATACCTCCCCTGTCATTGCATAGCCATTAATGCTTTTGCATCCACTTCCATCATACTTAATTCCTCCTTTTCTCTCATTGCAGAAATTACTGGCTCACATCCCGGAATGACATATCAACAGCATTCCAAATGACTTACCTTTAATCAAACTGCTTGCACTTGACCTGGCGGACAGACTGTAGCTAACTTCCTGTGGAGTAATCAGATGAACCACAAAAATCACTGTGATAGTCATTCCTGGCTACTATAATCCCCATGCACCCTACTATGGGCTCTCCTTTCACACATTCTCATTTGCTTGAAGTACATGCATTGTGCTTGCTGTGTAAGCTGCTGGCACATGTTGCAGCCATGAAGACAGTGTAGCACAGTGCTATGCATTAACACATCTATTCCTGTATGAATAAAATATTTACAGTTCAGTCCTCGTCATCGTACAGAAAGAGAGAAAACCAGACTGAGACAGAAAAAAAATACTAAACAACAGAAGCTGGCAGCCTGTAATTCAGTGCTAAAGTCAATATGGGCTAAGAAAGCAATGTGAATCAGAAAAAGGCTGGCAGTTTCCAAGTATATGATCGAGTGAGTGAATGTTAAGAAAGCAAACTAAAAGCCACAGGATGCTAGTGTCTATTTCAGTGCAAAAGCATTCTGTGCAGATGGATGGAATGTGTGGCTCATTCAGCGCACAACACAAAGTGGCAGAAGCATGCAAGTCATAGGTGTCCATCAACTCAAAACCGAAGTCTTCTCTGTTTAATCCACGAGTAGGAATGATGTGGTGAAGCTGGTGCTTTGCCAATGTGCCGATGCATGGATGAGTCAGGAAGGATTGATGCCATGGACCATTCAGGGACATTGTGGCACCATCTCTTCTGCACAATGGTTGAGACATGTATTTGTTGAGATGCAACTGTCAGGCACCTGCTCTGTATTATCTGCCGGGAATTCCCACTGCACAATATCTCGACAGAGCAGAACAGAGGAAATTTGGGGAGTTGAGGCTTTAGAGAGATGCAAATACATTGAAATAAGGCAGTCAGTCATTACTCAAGGTTGCAACTTAGAAGTTATCATTTAAGACTTGAAGGAAAAAGAGGGAATATTTTCCTCAATATCATCCAAAAATCTGATATTTCATTTTCACCTTTTTTCATCATTATTTTTGCCATTGGTCTTAGCACACCAGGAATGACAGAACTTCTGTCCTGAGCCTCTATTTTATTCAGTTGTTTGGAATGTTTAATTACTACTGCCCTAATCTGTTTAAATCTGAGGTGGTTAATTGCAGAATGATGTTTTAGCACTTTGGAAAGAGATAAGAAATTCAGAAACATGGAAAGTGCAACTGCAAATCCTGTTGCAATGAGTGAATATTTTACAAGATTTCAGTTAGCAGTATAGAACTGCTGAAATGTATTTTAACAAATACACCTTTGGTTGTCCTTCTAAAGTAGTCAGAAAATATAGATCATTTTAGTGGATTTAGTGATCATTAAAGTAACAGACATCAAGAGGAAATTGAATGCTTTCAAGCTGCCAGTAATACAGTCAAGTGCTCCCAAATCAATTTTGGCACTGCAAAATGCAGAACCAAAGCTGCCTGCACTCTACCCCAATGATGTGCCTCATCACAACATAAAATGTTAATTATTTGAAGCATAATGTGAATTTTCCATGCCAACCCCATTTCATGACTTTTGTATGAAGTACCAGACACAGGATCAGTTTATAGCATGCTTTCCTGTTTCACAGTTTGCTGTAAAAGAAAAATGGGATAAGTTTTAATTTGGCTGTGGAGGTCGTACTGAACGCAGGTGGCTAGACAATTCCCTTTTACCAGCCGGCATGCCTGTTTGCCAAAAGTTCCCCATCCTCAGGACACTTTGGAAGAAACTGGACTGGGATACTGAGGAAGAGAAAGGCTTTACACCTTAAAGCAGCAACTTAGGCCATTTAATTGGCTGTTGCAATGCTGGCACAAACAGCCTGCATGTGAACCCATCACTGGGACTGAAACATAGCAGGCAGATGAAGGCTTTCTCCTGGCGAGGCAATGTTTCATTCTTCAAGGAAACACCGAGATTGCAACTATCCCTGAACCTAATATTTCTATCACACCACAGCTCCAGCTTCCACTAGCCTCTAAATCACGGTGACTCGGCAACTTTGACCGCTTTAAAATTATCTCTCGTGACAACTTGCCTTTCTTAACTTGCTTTAGCAATTGGTATTTGTCACTTAGTTTGCTATATCCTTCTGGAAAGAAAAAATTGCAGTTTCCCTGCTGCCAAGTTTCTGATGAAATCATTCGAGAGTTGGAACTCCATCCCTGGAGTGAACATCCAGTCCAAGGAAAGCAAACCAAATTGAAACAAAGTAAAATAACTTGACAGCTGTGCATAATTTATTGCTGAAGGAAAAGCATATCATAAATGTCACCGTGTTGTTTTTTTCATGTGAATTATACATGATGTGTTTATTTGAAAAAGTGATTTTGATTATCAAAGATGACATCATAACCTGTTACCTTTCTCATGGTGTAATTGTTTGGCTGACCACAGGTCCAGTATATTGTCCCCAGTTTTCACTTACAGCTTTTGCTATTGTTTTCTAAGGGTTTAATCGCTTTTTCATTTCACGAATGTGAAAATTATCATATAACCTTTACAAAAGAAATATCTTAAGATTTCTTCATATTTTCTTTAGCTCCTTATACTGCTTTGATTGGGAGCATACAGTGCAATTTAGCTACGGGAATACAGCAGTTAGCAATGGAGGAGTCTCGGACTTGATTTTGTCTAACAAGTTTGAAGTACTTTCTACCTGTCTGCATAATAAGAAGGATTGCCGGGTTGATGAGCAAATGACCATTGCAACATACTACAGAATGTAATTCAAGGGATGGAAAGTGAAAAAAATGTAGAAGTGATAGGGTTTGTGGAATCAGATGAATAGGCAGATCAAGTGTTCTCTGCAGCTATGACCAGAAGAACCAAAGATTGTGTTGCTAGTCTAGTGTTTGGGTTAAGGGCATCGCCTTGTGCCTGGAAAGGAACCTGAAGTGGAAGGGAGAGAATCCAACTGTCATGACCCATTTAGGAACCAACATCATAGAAACTAAATAATATACACTTGAACATATAAACATATAGACTTCAATAATAGTCTGCCTTTCAATTCTGCCTATTAAAGAGCATGACCACAACCTTTCCAACATCAAACTCCTTCAGCTACATTTTTGCCCATTCTTTCATCTTCTTGTAAATTCCTTATGTCCTTGTCACAACATAAATCTACCACCTACTTTTGTACTAGAGCAAAAATTTGGATACATTGCAGTCTTCCCCTCAAAATTTGCATACACACATTAATCTCGAATCTCTGTCTTGGGTATGTTAAGAAATTTACAAACCATGCTATTACACCGGATGCCTTTTGTAATAACTTTTCATGTGGCATGTTACTCAAATATTTTCTGGAAATCCAAATGAACAGCATGTACCAGTTTCAATAATCAACTCTGCTTGTTATAGCTTCAAAGAGCTTTAAGTTTGTCAAACATATTTCCCCTTGTACAAAACCATGTTGACGACGATCGTGTTAAGCTTTTCCAAATGTCCTGCTGTTTCTTTCTTAATAAAGGACTGTAGAAATTTCCAAATGACAAATGTTAGGCTAACTGGCCTATATTTTCCTGCCGTCTGTTTCCCCCTCTTCGTGAGCAGGAGCATTGAAATAGTAGTCTTTGAATCTGCTGGAACTCTTCCTGAAATCCAGTGAATTCTGGAAAATTTCAACTAATCCTTCACTATCTCTAGAGCCCCTGCCATTAAAACTCTTGGATGTAGTCCATCAGATCCTGAAAAATTTGTCCCATTAGTTCGTGAAATACTTAGTCCCTAGTGATAGAGACCTTACCAGAAATTTCCTCCCATTAGCACCCTGCTCGATTTGAGATTTTATAGTGTTCTCCACCATGACAAGTACTGAAATGTATTTGTTTAAATCATTTGCCATTTCCATATTCCTCACATTGTCGAGTTGCATCCTTCAAGGGTCCCACATACACGTTAGCCACTCTCCCCTTTTTTGTATACCCATAGAACGTTTTCCTTTTTGTGCTTACATTTCTTGAAAATTTACTTTGAAAATCAATCTTATCCCTTTTTAGTCAGCTGTTGCTAGTTCCTAAAAGTAAACCCAGTCCTTTCACCTGCCATTGATTTTTGCTGCTTTGTACGCCTTACTTTTTGATTGGATTGTTAACGACAGGGGTTCATAGTTCCAACTGAGTCCAAAATAAATTTTTACTGAGTGTTATGAAATATTTACTTAAATGTCTGCTGCTGCTCATCTACTAATGTTCTTTGTTTTTGCTTCCCCAGCCTACTTTAGACAAATCTTTTTCATAATGTAATTACCCTTTAAGTTTTGGACACTGGTTGAGATCAGAATTGCTATCTTTCTGTTAGAATTTCAAATTCTACCATGTCCAAATGCCACATTGTAGAAGATCTTCACCTATGCAATCTCTGATCAAATATACTTCATTACACATTACGAGATTGAAAGTAAGCCATTTCTGCGTAGTTGTGAAATGTACTGCTCTAAAGAAACAATTCCTAAAGCACTCCAAATAAGTGTATCCTGTGTAGATTAGAATTAACCATGACAGTTGTAGTTCCCTTCTTAAATGTCTCCATTTTTTTGACTTATACTGTGTCCTACAGTAATGCAACATCTCGGCACCTACAGTTGACTCCTGCCCATGAGTTCTTTCCCTTTCTATTCCTTATTTCCACCCAAATTAATTCCACGTCATAATCAATTGCATTTATATTACTCACCACTGCAATAATATCTTCCTTTATTATCAAAGCAACCTCATTTTTTCATTTTACCTTATTTATTTCCAGGACATTGAATATCAGTGAATGAGTACCCAGCATCCATAAATTTTGCCATAGCTCCTTAATAGAAAAAAAATGAATATGACATTATAGTTATTTGTGCTGTCAACTCATCCATCTGGTTATCTGAATGCACATAGCATTTATAAAAGAGCCTTACACTTTACTTTTTTAAACCACTATTACTTATTCTAGTTCTACCATCTCTTGCACATATTTTCTGTCCCTTTCTGTAACAGTTAATTTGGCTGTTCACAACCCTGCACCTCTTCTCTCTTATTTCTTTTTGATTTTTATACTTTCTTTCTATTGATGCCTCCTTGAAACTTCAATTTGGTTAAAGTCCTAACTACGACTTGAATTATACAATTTATCAGGACACTTCTCCCAGCATGGTTCAAGCCAAGTACATCCCAGTGGAACAGTTCTGACTTCCCCCACTATTGGTGCCAGTGCCACATAAATCAGAACCCATTTCTCCCACAACATTCTTTAAGCCATCTCTCTCATCATATTTAACCTGTGACAATCAAGTATCAAGGCTGCAAATTATGATGTTTAGAGAAAGTCAGAAGTCATACGGCATCAGGTTATAGTCCAACAGGTTCATTTGAAATCACAAGCTTTCATAGCACTGCTTCTTCATTAGTTAAAGTCACTTCAGCTAACAAAGGAGCAGTGCTCAGAAAGCTTGTGATTTCAAATGAACCTGTTGGACTATAACCCGGTGTCGTGTGATTTCTGACTTCTCCACTTCAGTCAAACACTGGCAGCTCCACATCACGATGTTTAGAGAGAATTGGGTGTGCTCACACAAAAGAACTGGGAGAGTTAGCATGCGACATACAGTAAGTAATTAAGGAAGGTAAGTGGCATGTCAGCCTCTTAGTAAAGGGATATGTGGAGTGTGAGAGGAAGTGGAGTTGAAACCTAAGTTCAGCCATCATTGTACTGACTGCTGGCAGGACTTTGCAGTATACTCCTGTTCCTATCTCTTGCGAACTCGTCTTCATTTGGTATTGCCACATGCTATTAGTTCAGTAATGTATAAGCATCCCATAATGTATACTGCAATATTTTTCATTATTTTTGTTTCACTAATTAGTTTTTCTGTGGACCTTAGTACAGAACCAACTATAGATCACTACACAATAGCAGCATTGCATTTTTGTTAAAAATCTGTCCATAATGATAACTTTTAAGCAATGGTTAGAATACATTGATGTTACATTCAATTATCTGCAATCAACTTACTTGTGTAAGGTAAGGCCATTAGGAATAACATGGACAAAGGGATTGCAATGCATGATTAACTGACTCATTTTTATTCAAATAGAGGCAGTGTGCTAATGTTGTGTAAATCACTGATAACACATGGTTGAATGGCTGAGCATCTGAGCTGGAAACAAATTGTCAGCAGTGTTCAGGGAAAAGAAAAGACGACAAAAAGGGAAAAGGATATGGGGTAACTTTGTTAATTAAGAAAGGTATCTGTGCAATGGTGAGTAGTGATATGGCGGCAATAGATCATGATGCAGAATAAGTTTGGGGCCAGGGGGTGGGGGAATAAGAAATAGCAAGGCAAAGAAGTCATGAGTGTGTGTTGTCTATAGACCCTAAAGACTTACTCTCTGTAGGAGAAAATATAAAATCAGGAAATAAGGTCACTACAATTGTTTTGGGTTTGTGCTATTGGAGGAAAATCAGGCAGAGTTGAATTGCTGAAACCATAGAATTATTGAAGAACAAAAAACCTTCTCTTGCTCCCAAAATCTGTTTCCTACTGGTCCACTGGTTCAAGGAACCACCAATTATTCAATTCCAGAAGTAATTGCAGGAACAGCAGTTTAGTGCTTCAGCAACATAGAACACAAGCATCAAGACCTATTAATATATTACTGATATATATTTGAACATTTCTCTTAAGTATTATTTATCATATTTGTACTTGTTTTAATCTTTGTCTCTAGCTAATAACTTTCTAATTTGTAGAATAGAATAACATTTATTGTCACATATACTTAATGAGCAGAGTGAAAAGTTTTAAAGTCGCTAATTACACTGCCAACATGGATACAAAAGCACCTAGGCAAAGCTTTCTTTTTTCCAAGATTTTAAATAGTACAGAAATTTTAAAAAAAGTGTCCAGGGCTGGAGAAAGGAGTTCAGTACAGCAGACCATGCTGGCACTTAGCTTCTAGTCCACGCCAGGCCCTGGCTCCGCGTTGCGCCAGTGACGCGGCATGCTGGGATGCTGCTGCAGGGAGCCAGAAGGCCACCACATTACAATGGGAGGCCCCTACGGGAAGACGCTGCTGCAGGAGGCTGGGACATTGTTATGCCATGGCAGGAGGTCGGCGTTTCAATGCTGCAGGAGTCCACTGTGCCAGGATGGGAGGGCATCACACCACGCCAGGAGTCTGCTGCGCCAGGTTGGGGGGGGGTCACTACGGGAGGCCATTGCACTAGGCCGGGGCTCGTTGCCGGAGGCTGGGAATCACTGCTCCTCAGAGGCCGGGAATCGAAGGAACAAGGAACAAGAACAGGCAGAGTGGATGAGCTCCTGGCTGAAGCATCCTACTTCGCCACCAACGTGCAGCAAGGGTTTATAAAGGAACCTTCAGCAATAACTTATAATAAAATAACCTTACCCTGTTTAAACAAACAAAAAAATCTTTACTGCTGATAAATTTAAGTTGAAGCATTTCAAAGTTAAAGATTGGTTTAAATGGAGATATACCAATTCAATCATTAAATTGTGCAAAATGACTGGTGGTCATGATAGCTCCAGCAGATAACCTCTGAAAAATATTAGGGAAAATTCTGCTTGTATTTTAAAATAACTTTCATCCCATATCAAAATTGTGATCATATTTAAAAAAAATATGACAGCTGCTTTTGGATTTACATTTCTCAGGGTATTGTTTAGGTATGAATTTACTGCCACTATACAGGCAGTACATGTTATTTTAAGTATGAGATTTATAAAAAAAGAAAGTGTTGTTTTCGGACTGTGTCCTCAATGTATGGTAAAAATGAAGGCAGTCATGTGACCTTCTGACATCTGCCTGACAAAAAACCTGTAAAGGTTAGATTTAACAGATCAAGAGTGCCAAGATTACTTTACCAGGAAGGAGATGTAAGTAAACTGTGTGCTAACAGTAGGTAGACTGGAGTCTCCAAAGTCACAGAAAATAAAAATGTTCAGAATATTATGTTGTAAACAGTAGTACATTAAACTGTCCATTTAGCTCAAACAAAATTTGAGCTCAGTTGAAATTAAAATTCACTTAACTTTTTCTCAAGGGTGACATCTTCAGCAAAACCTGACGAAAAGATATTTCTGGACTTAAATTTTCTAGGCAGAAATTTAGAAAGACCAGAAATAAGGCCTCTCTAAATCATGAGCAAAAACAGAAGTTGCTAGAAAAGCTCAGCAGATCTGGCAGCATCTGTGAAGAAAAAAAAAAATCAGAGTTAATATTTTGAGTCCAGTGATCCTTCCTCGGAACTGGGGAAGGATCAACGGACCCGAAACGTTAATTCTGATTTTTTTTTTTCTTCACAGATACTGCCAGATCTGCTGAGCTTTTCTAGCAACTTCTGTTTTTGCTCATGATTTACAGCATCTGCAATTCTTTCAATTTTTTTTCCCTCTCTAAATCATTTTGGAGTCATTCCTGGAAAATTGAATGGTTACTGAAAAGGACATTGTAATGTTCATCTGATAGTGTTTTATTTTTGGTACGCTTAAAAGTTGTGTTCTGTAGTTTCGCATTAAAGTTAAACACAAAAGTAATGTTTAGTCAGTAGTGATTTTAGTCTGTTATAGTAAATATCTTAAAATGTAAAAACACCATGTTATCAGTTCAGCTATTGACTGGAAGTTTGAATTTCATTTTAAAAGTTAATGATCACTATGGAGATTGTAACCATGTCATTTGAGTCTAGCTCCTGCAGTAATACTTCAAAATCTTTCCATTTTGAAATCAATGCAATCCAGCCCTAACATAAAATGAAATCTTTGCTTTGATTTAACTATGCTGCTGCAAAATGCAGCATGTCTCCTTTATTAAGGTATTACCAAGACTTTAGCAAGAAAGTATCGTGCTGACACCTCACTTAGGTTCATTATCCTTCTTGAATAACTTGTCACAGCAATATTAAATGTGGACAAGTAAATAAAAAATCTTTCCATTTCAACTTCATTAAATTTAAAATTAACTTTCCTTTCTTTCGTGGCCAGATATGTTTGCTTCTTTGGATCAATGCAAAAGTTAGAGTTTTAGCTTCTAGTGCTGGGTCACAATTCCCCAAGCATTTATTTTGTTCATGTATTTCAAAGGTTTTTTTTGGCTGGATTTAATATCTGAAGAATCCTTGTTTGATAATAAAATGGTACTACAACAAAGCCATTCGTCGCTCCCAGAGCCCTTATTTTTCTGCAACTCCAACTGGGGAAGCTTCAGATGTAGTAGCTGCAGTCAGTTGGTCCTATTATACATGATTATCCTGCTCAAACTGGAGAATCAGATGACAGCAGGCAGATTGAATGTCTAAACATATAAGCAGTTTTTTGCTTCTCAAGGTAATGAAGTTGATTTGTGCTTGAAGTCTTCTGACTGCTTTTGAACAGCCAGAAGGTTCCAAACATGGCAACCTCAGATAACTGTATCAGTGCTTGACCTGTATTCTCTTTGACTTTACAGAGCGGCCTGCCAGCTGGAGAGCCTGCATACGAAGTTTGTACTAATGACGACTTGAAGTCTTTAAATTTAAAGAAACTTGGGTCATGGAACTTGTAACTTTGTACTTGGGCATACCGGAGGAGGGGAATGGAAACAGCTAGAATTAAATAATTTACACATGTCTACAATTTCTTTCAAATGAGCTATGGCAGACAATATTAGTGACCAAAATATAAGGTTCTAATTAAAATATTTAATTTGCAAAAAAAACTTATGATATTTGTTGATGTTTGATTTCTGCTTTTTTTATTTTTACAACAGGAGATAAGATTTAAAACTTTATATAATTAGAGCTGTAAAATGCAGTTGAACAGTTCCATATTTTCAATGTTATAAATGGTGTTTTGGGCCCAAAATGACACTTACACCATGCTCACACTTCTGATGTTGGTTGCGTTGGACTGCATTTTGGATAAGGGTCAGTAGAGCCAAGTATGGCAAGTTGCACTGAATATATACAAAGAGACATGTTTGCGGTATCCCCTGTTGGTGCGAAACACTAAGTCTATTCTTAAGGTAACATTTTTCAATACTTAGTGTTCCCTTTTTACTCTTATGAAGCCGGACACAAGCTGAACGTGTAATAATCAGAATGTTCTTGAATTAATAGAAATATTTGTTGACTTGTACTGTCATTTAGAATTTTATCCAAAATGATGATCTGGCATGTGAAAGGTCTTGATTCTCACTTCATGTGTGTAAGAACATAAGAAATAGGAACAGGAGTAGGTCATTCAGCCCCTCAAGATAACCAGCCCATTCTGCAAGATCATGGGTAATTTGCCCCAGTCCTCAACTTCTCTTTTGGGCCAGCTCCTCATACTGTTCAAATCCTAAATATTTCAAAAATCTAGCTAAATCCTCTTTAAATACATTCAGTGATTGAAACTTCACATTTCCGGAGTGACATCCAAACATTCACTACCCTCTGGGAGGAGACATTTACTTTGCAGTTCAGTTTTACACGAGTGAACTCTTATTATGCAATTATGTCCCCTTGTTCGAGGTATCCCCCACCCACCCATGAGTTGAAACATCATTTCAATGACTTAAAAATAAAGCAAAAATACCATTAATGCTGCAATTCTGAAATGCACTGAAAAGTCATACTGAACTCAGTCTGAATTCTGATGTTGTGTCCACAAATTCTGTAAGATCTGCTGAGTTTTTCCAGCAATTTCTCGTTTTATTTCTCTGCATCAACTGCCCTCAGTCTCTTATACAGTTTATGAGGATCACCTCTGTTCTATAAAATTTAGAAGAATAAAAGGCCTAATATATTTACCTGTTCTGGATAGGTCAATTCCATGTCAGGAATCAACTTAAAGAATCTCTTTTGAACTGTCTTCAAAGACAATGTATCCTTTCTTAAATACAAGAACCAAGATTGTACACATTACTTCAGGTGTGGCCCAGCCAACATGTTGAACAGTTGCAGCAAAATTTCCCTATTTTTAAATTCTAACCCTTACCAATAAAGGCCAAAATTCAAATTTTCTTTTTCATTACTCACTGCATTGGCATGCTAACATTTAATGTTTCATGAATAAAAGAATAAGCAATTGTTCCATGCTGCATTTTTTTGGAGTTTGCCTCCATTTAAACAATAGTCTATCTTTCGATTCTTCTTACCAAAGTGCATGGTTCTCTTTTACCAATTATACACCTTATGCCAAGTTTTTGCCCACTCACTTAACCTTCCTGTAGCCTCTTGCAGATTCCTTATGTCCTCATCACAGCATACCCTTGCACCTACATGTATTTTTTTGTATCCTCAGCAAATTTGTATGCATTATACTCTGCTCTCTCATCTAAATCATTAACGTAGATAGTACCTCAATTACTTACTAAGATTTGTTCCTTGTGGAACCCCACTAGTTATGTCTTTTCAACTTGAAAAAGACACTTTAATCATAACTCTGCTTTCCATTTGTTAACCTACCCTCAATCCATGTTAAAATATTACTGCTAAAACCACAAGATCTAATCTTGTGCAATAATCTTTAATATTACATCTTAACAAATGCCTTCTGGAAATCCAAAATACATTACATTTACTAATCCCTCTTTATCAACTCTGCTTATATTCCCTCAAAGAACCCTAGCAAATTTACATAAGATTGGATTAAATTAGTTAATATTTCCTTGTTTCCAGTATTAATTCTTTGGGGTGCATCCTTCATTCACTTTAGCTGCTCACTATTTTTTTTATAACAATAGAAGCTCTTGCTCCTCAAGTTTCAAAATTATTTTTCTTTTTCTAGTGAATTTTACTCATCTGACTTACTGCTGGATTTAGGCATTTTTCATGCCTTAGTTTTTGATTGAATATTCTTCTTGAACACATTTGTTAACCACACTAGTTTATCTTTCTTGTCAATTACTTCTTTTTGACTGGAATTTTCCTGACCATTATGAAATGCTTTATGTCTGTTTAAATGTCTGCCACTGCTCATCCACTGACCTTCTCTTTGGTCTATTTTCCAAATCCACTTTAGACAACTCTTTCTTCATATCCCTCTAATTAAAAGTCGAAGACATTGGTTTGAGCTGTGCACTGCCTCCCTAAAATTAAATTTGAAATCCTACCATGTTGTGATCACTTTCTCCTAAATGATCTGTAAGTACAAGATCTCTTATTAAACCTGCCTCATTACATATTACTAGATCTAAAATAACCTATTCTTGGTAGGTTGTGCAATATACTAAGAATGGTTTAAGAAGCAGTCCTAACGTACTCTTCAAATTTGAATTCCATGTTAATGTGCAGTTCAAATTCACCCTTAACAAATCAATCACTTTACCTGATGAAAAAGCAGCAGTCCGAAAGCTTGTGATTTCAAATAAACTTGTTGGACTATAACCTGGTGTCATGCGAATTCTGACTTTCTCTCAGGGTAGTTCAAAGCACTTCTTTCTTGGGATACTGTTCAAAGCTTTGAATATGGTGTGTTAGTTTTTGTTCCACAAAGCAAATATATTTATTTTGCTCAGTCCTGTTGAAATCCTTCCACCTGTCTACGGTTCCCCCAAAAGCTTGAATCCTAACATTTCACTTAAAGCTTACTGTTAAATGCTTATGTGGCTTGTAGCTTCAAGAATCAGATTAGTGTTTTTGCAAACATTCATACAGGCTAATTCATTTGTTCATGACATTTTCTACCTTACAAAGAAGGCATGGAAATATTTATATCTTCATTTTTTGGAAACAGAATTAATGTTTAAGTCAATAGAAAGAGGTTATACAAATGTTTTCTCTTGACACACGCTAACAAGTGATGCATTACAGCTCACTTTTACATGATGTTGTGTTTTATTGAAAAATACTTTCCTTCTCACTCTTCTAGTTTTGAGAATTTTCATTCAATTTAAATGTGCATTTTTAATAGACTCACTTTCTGTGACATTCTCACAGCTCAGATCAGTGAAAAATATTCCAGACATATCTGGAGCTAAGTCAATTGCTATTTCTTTACTTGTAAAGACTTCTAGTGCCATTCCAGAATTAAACCTTTTAGATTCTCATTTTGAGGCAGCAGATTATCAATGGACTCTGTTTAGCCCCGAATCTCATTTTTTGTTTGGCCAAGTTCCCTTTTTACAAGTATAAAAACAGGATGAAGATGCCACTTGTGTTCTTGCAAGGTTTGAAATTCCTCCCCAGTCTGGTGTTTAGATATTTTAAAATCTGTTTTGCTTGATCCCATCAAGATCAGACTTCAGTTAACATTCTTCAAGAAAGGGTTATAGCCTCTATGTTTTATGTTTTCCTTAACAGCTGGCTTCTAGCTTGCAAAATGTAGATTGTGCAATGAGCTGAGTTGAGTGGCCATCATTTCCACAACTGCCTTCTGTATTTCCATGCTGAGGACTGCAGTTAACTCATGGGGTACTTCAGCACAGACACTGAGGTTTAATCCAGTGTCAGCTGCTGTTAACCATTTAGCATCTCCGAGATCCTGATACTTTTTGCTGTGAATCTGGCTTTAGGAATTCCACGGATCCTTTTTCTGCCTCTTTCAGCTCAAATGGCTTGTATTCAGCCCTTTGAATTATGAAGTTTAGCTATTAAGTATGGTTATCTCCACTGATTCTTGGTTCGTTGTGGACATTCCATGGTTATTGTTTAAGTCTATTTAGTTTAGAAAAAACAAAGTGATTTTGGCCATCATGAGTTGTATGGTTTCCCTCTCCCACTTTTGCACCTTTCGCAGCTGGGCTGCATGCTTGCAAAATCTGAGGAAGGCTCACCCAACACAAAACGTTAACTGATTGTTTTCTTCACAGATGCTGCCAGACCTGCTGAGCTTTTCCAGCAACTTCTGTTTTCGTTCATGGATTTACAGCATCTGCAGTTTTTTTTAAAAAGTTTTCTTGAATATGGTTTGCTTTGCCAAAATTAAAGCAGGCAGGCCATGGCCCTGCAACTCTGCCTTCTGCATTTTCCCTTTCAAATTTAGGGTTGGTCTTCCAATTTCACCCTATTCCCTGTTCCTTTTGACTTAGTTCATTTTCCATCTGCATCCTCTCCCTCTCTTTGACCTGCTAGGTGATTCAATATTCTGCGGGTTAATTCATAATCCCCAGTCTTCAAAGACACTTCTAGTACAAAGGTAACTTTCTATTCCTCAGGGAGCATCTCCATATTGTAGGACACAATTTTAATCTCCTGACAAATTCAATTCCCTAATACTATTGTGAATGTACTTAGTTTTGGCAATGAATACTCAGCAGTCCAAAGCTAGATTCTTTCAAATTCCATATACACTTGCATAGGTTTCTTCCATGAATTTTGAAGTTTTTGATTATATTCTTTTGGCATGAATTGGTCAGCACTAATCTTTGTGCAATTAGCAGTAGCTCCAGGACAGCAAAGATTGTCCTGTTAACTGACCCCAGATTTTATGTATTCACAACTCTTGGGCTAAATGTCATTGCTCTGCTACTTCCTTGAAAGCAGTACAAGATGATTCTACATATATCTCTTCAGATTCGAGAACACATGTGGAAAATAATTTGGCTTTGAAGCCTGTTCCAGGTTTTGGTGTTATCAGGTAGTGTAGGATTTTCTCTGGCTTTTGGACTACTTCTCCATGCTTACAGCTCTAATTTCAATTTCTTTAGTTGGAAATCTGTGTGCTTCTCTTCCTCCTCTCTTGTCTTTATCTTTCTAGGTCTGAAATTTTAAGTTGTACCCTTGTGGTTTTGTTTGAAGCTTTAACTCTTTGAGTTAGCCTTTCTAACTAACTATTTCCTTTCTGTTTGAACCTACATAATTCATGGCAAAACCAAATTTGGATACAATATCCCAGTTGTCACAAGCGCTGGGTATGCAGGCTGTTCAAATGGATGAATCAATAGTAAATGGAACTAAAACTTGAAATGTATGAAAGTAATGCATTTTAGGAACACCACCAATGCAAGGTCATACAGAATGAACGTAGAGCACTTAGAAATACAAATGATCAGAAGACCCTTAGTATGCGTGTACACAGATCACAGAAGGCAACAGGAGAGTTAGATAAAGTGTTTAAGAAGACATATGGGTTATTTGCCTTTTTAAGCCAAGGCACTGAATACAGGGGCAGGGAAATATGATGGAATTGTATAAGATGTTATTTCAGTCACAAACATATGCAGTTCTGGTCACCACACTCTGGGAAGGATTTGATTGCACTAGAGAGAGTGTGCAGGGGAGATTTACAAGAATGTTGCCTGGGCTGGAGATTAGATGCATGGGGTTGTTGTCCTTTGAAAAGACAAGGCTGAATGGGGAGGTGATGGAAGCATATAATATTATGTAGGCCATATTTTTCTTCAGAATTCCCAAAGTATCCTGAAAAGTTAAAAAAAAAAAGAGTTTTGCAGCAGCAATCTTATGTTCAAAAAAAGTCATTATCACAAAATTGAACACCTATCAAAAACAAAGTCGACACAGATTGGAGATTTTTATACAATCTAGTAGCTAAAATGTCAGTAGATTCCAGAATTTCTGATTACATTTCTTTAGTCTTTTATAACTTCTCAAACACTGTTACATTCTTACGTCTTCTTAAATTTGCCATATATTGACCATGTCTCATGAGCTTCCAATAAGTCATCAGTTTTGTAACCTTTGTCTATTAATCATATCAGAATCTAATTCTCCTCCAGTATTCAGGTCTGTTACATTAACTTCTAAAAATACTTTATTCTTAATATTATTCCATCCTGTTAAGAGATAATTTAGCATTTTTCCTTAAGTGTGACCTGAATCCACAACTCCACTATTGCCTGCCATCACTTGTTTGGCTCCAATTCCAAAAATGGCAGTGGATAATTACAATTTGTGATTCTGCAGCATGACCAAGTCAATTCATTTGGAAAATCATCTGGGAGTTTATCCATGTGTCAGAAACAATGATTACATTTTGCTTTCTTTATTGTCTCACGTGAAGAGATTAACTCAATCGCTGTTAGTATTTTAACAGATTAATATCCAGGACTTGAATTAGGCAGCTAAAGACTTTCAGAGATTTACAAGGCTTTTACTGTAAGTCTGTAGTTTAGCACAAATATCAGTTTCTATGTTTCCCTGTCCAGATACTAAGCCTTACTGGAGAGGAACCCAGGTCTTATCATTTTGAACAGCCAATACTAAAAATCAAATAACAAACATCATCCCCTGAGGGCAGTGTCAAAGAACCCAACTCATTTTGTTTTTAAGTAAGCTGTTCAGTGCATTATGACACACTTCTTAAGCAGATGAGATGCAAACCCAGGCCTTCAGGCTCCGAGGAAGAGACACTACCAGAGTTCTTAAGAGCCCAGCTACTTTTTCTTTGCAAACTCACCAAGTCACCCAATTATGGGTAACAGTGTGGAGCTAGAGGAGCACAACAGGCCAGACAGCAGAGGAGCAGGAAAGTTGATGTTTCAGATCAGGACCCTTCTTCAGAAATGGGGGCAGGGGAAGAGAGCTCTGAAATAAATAGAGAGGAAGGGTGGGGCTAGGGAAGGTAGGTGGGATGGTGATAGGTGAGTGGAGGTAGGCAGTGGTGGGGATTGGTCAGTGAGGTGGGAGATAAGATGGACAGGTTGTGTCAGGCCAAGGAGGCTGAGATGAGAGGGAGGATTGGTCATGGGATGAGTCCAGGGGTGGGGAGATTATGAAGCTGGTAAAGTCCACATTGAAACCATTTGGTTGTAGGCTCCCAAGGAGAAATTTGAGCTGCTGCTCCTTCAGTTTTGGATGTCATTGTGACATTGGAGGAGGCCCAGGATGGACATGTCACCCAGTGAATCAGAGGGGGAGCTCCTCCAGTGTCACAATAACACCATCCAGAAACTGGAGGAGCAGCACCTCATATTCCACCTTGGGAGCCTACAACCCAATGCTCTCAATGTGGACTTTACCAGTTTCAAAATCTCCCCATCCCTGGCCTCACCTATGACCATCCCTCCCCCTCATCCCCACCTCCTTGACCTGACACAACCTGTCCGTCTTCTCTCCCACCTATCTGCTCCTCCCACCTCACTGACAAATCCCCACCAGTGCCTACCTCCACTCCCCTATCACCATCCCGCCTACTTTCCCCAGCTCCTCTCCTCCCCTCTATTTATGTCAGATCTCCCTTCCCCCTCCCCCATTTTGAAGAAGGGTCCCGATCCAAAACATCAACATTCCCGCTCCTTTAATGCTGCCTGGCTTGCTGTGTTCCTCCAGCTCCACACTTATCTGACTCCAGCATTGGCAGTTCTTACTATCTCCAAGTCACCCAATTATCCAATTTATAAAATAATACATTACAAGCACTGCCCACCTGCCCAAAATGGAATTCATAGAACCTCCAGTGGAAGCAGGCCATTTGACCCAGGGAGTCTATTCTGATCCTCTGAAGAGCATCCCACATTAGACCCATACCCGTGTCCCATTCCTATAACCCTAGATTTCCCATGGCAAATTCATCTAACCTACACATCCCTGGACACTATGGCCAATCTACCTAGCCTGCACATCTTTTGACTGTAGGAGGAAACCGGAGCACCCAGAGGAAGTCTACACAACAACAACAACAACAACAACAACATGAGGAGAATGTGCAAACTCTACATAGTTACCAGAGGCTGGAATTGAACCCAGGTCCCTGGTGCTGTGAGGCAGCTGTGCTAACTACCAAGCCACCGTAATCACCCAGGATTTGGAGCGTTAGGGCTAGGCTCAATTTCTCTTTTACTTACAAGTGACTGGGTTTAAATGTCACTTGTTCCCAAGTTTGTGGTGGCATCTCTGAACAGATTGAGAAGAAAATATCTGCAACAGTCACCAGGGAGTGTGGGTCAGGAGGAAGGAGACCAAATCAAAATAGTTTTGGAAAGGCATTACAATTCATTTTGTTTCCAGTCTTTAAATTCTGCTCAGCCATCTCATGATGTTTTCAAGCTCAGGTTTCTCTTTCTGTGACTTCAGCTGACTGTCACAAAGCAATATTCCATTCTGTACAAATTGAAGTGAAGTCAATTATATCTTGAATAAATAATTTTGTAAAAATCCAAAAGATTGTACCATTGTATAACATTGCTGGCTGGGTAGAATCATACAATTTTTGTTCATATAAGCTTTAGACTATTCTAGTCAACCATATTTTTGCTTCTTATAATGGGGATTCTTGAATTGCAATGATCATTGGTCAGGTTTCTATAATCCAACGGTTATGATGCTGGACTATGGAGTCAAAAATTGAATTCGATAAATCTAGTTTGCTGTAGGAATCCAGCTGGTTCCCAACTCAGAATCAATGACATCTGACTTCCACAGAACCTGATTTACTCTTTATGCCCTTAGGGCACAGGGGAAAAGCAATATACATTGCCTTGCTATTGTCCAAACTCCAAACACCGAGTAAAAGAAAAACACATCATGGTACTCTTGCATTGACTCACCACTAACAGTTCCACTGTTGATATGCTGGCAGAATCAAAATTCCAATGCTTGGATTTAAATTCCTCAATAATCTTGATGCAAGTTATTTCAAACTTCATGGAATTTACAATTCTTTCTATGCACGTCAATCATTTTATTGTGATCATTTGTGCACCCCAGAGCTCCTTCAATAGTCAGAGTCTTCAATCATTTCAGCCCTACTTTCTCTTCCTACGCTCTTGCCTAAAAAGCTTTGCAAAGGAATCCCAAAAATACTTTTTACAAAGTTATCCCTTACTTTTACTGGTTTATTAGCTGTTTCAAATACATTGAAGAGAGCATGTAATGTGTCATAACTGGCTAATAACATTTTTGCTACATGTAACAAAGCTACTTTTTCAGAAATCATACACACTAGTTATATCTGTTTCCATAGTTTTATTAGCACACTAATTCTAGCCAATTTCAGAAATTTATTGTATTTCTCTCCTCCCTTTATTTTGCCTTTGCTTGTTTAGTATTTTTCAAAAGCTTTTAGTTTCTTCCACAGTGAAAACTAATGCAAAGTATTTATTTGACTTTTCTGCTGTTTTCTGTTTCCCTATGATTATTTGCCCAGCCTCATTCTCTAAGGGGGCTTGGATCACTTTACTTCTCTACTTTTTTCTATATTTAAAAGGAGCTTTTATTGTCTGTTTTACTTGCTACTTCACTCAATTTATTTTCTCCCTTATTTGTTTTGTCATTTGCTTACTGATTTTCAAAACATTCCCAATCCTTTAGTTTACTACATTGTTTTTCTTTCAAATTTAATACTGTCCTTAACTTCCTTGGTATTGAATCCTTTTTGCACACTGACAGATCTTTGATTTGAGTAATGAACAATTTTCTTAAACTTCTGCTATTGTTCAACACCCTTTTCAACTAAACTCCTTTCCTAGTTGACTCCGGCTAACTCTGCCCTTTTTCCTTTTAAGTTACCTTGATTTAAATTTAGGAAATTTTTTCTGATCCACGTTTTTCCATTCTCAAACTGAATACAAAATTCTATCATGTAATGATCACTAGTTCCTGATTTGAATCTGAGATCATTCATTAATCCTGCATCAACACGCATTACCAGACCCAGAGTAGCCTGATCCTTGGTTGAGCCCACAACACAGTGCTTTAAGAAACGATCTCAAAAACGCTATGAATTCTATTTGTAGTTATGTCTATCAACTTAATGCACATTAAGATTAAAGGCACTTATTGTTAATGTAATGCCTTCTTAAATGCCCTCATTATTTCCTAATTTATTCTCAGCCTTACAGTGTTGCTACTGTTACAGGGCCTTAAAACTATTCCCACAAGTATCTTCTCTCACTTTTTAATTCTTCCATTCACCCATATGGATTTTTACATCTTCTGATCCAAAATAATTTCTTTCTATTGTATTTTTTCCAATCTTGTATTAGGAAAGGTAGCCCACTATTCTTTCCTTCCAGCAAGTCCTTTTAACAAGTCACATATCATTAAATATTTAGTTCCCAAATATGATCACCTTGACAACAAGTCTCCTTAATGGCTATAAGACAATACCCTTTAACGTCTATTTGCACCATTAATTCTTTTGTTCCCTCCGAATACTATGTGCATTTGAGTAAAGGCCCAATAATTTCTCTTTTTTATTATGTTTCCCCCTTTGCCCCTGTTTGTGACTCGATGTCCCTTCTTGTCGCATTCTGAGCGTCTTTATCCAGAAAGCTGCCTAATAATACTACCATATCTTTTTGGCTTGTAAATCTACAATTTCCCTTTAACACTAACTCCCACCCCACCAAGTATTTTAAAAGCACTTTTTACAACATGAATTATTGATTCACCAGAACCCTGGTCGTGAGCAGGATTCAAGTGAAACCTGTCTCACTGGAATAGTTCTCTTCTAGCCCAATACTGGTGCCAGTACCCTATGAATTGAAACCCATATCGCCCATAATGTTTGAGCAATGCATTTAACTCCTTGACTAAATTTGCCCTATGCCAATTTTCCCATTGCTCACATAATAATTCTTACATTTTTGCCTTGGAAATTCTGCTTTTTTTATTTAGCTCCTAACTACTTAAGTTCTTTCAGCAGAGCCTTCTTTCCAGTCCTATTAACACTAAGTACTAATTTGAACAATGATAACTATATTCCTCCCTGATCCCAGAGGAGATTTCCTTCACCCCACTCACAGCTACAGCAAACAGAGTCCATACCTGAATGACATTGCCCCCTACCATTACTGCATTCTTATTTCCTCCCTCCACTTGAACATCTCCCCGTACCACAGAGCCATGGGCAGCTACTTCATGCTCCTTGCAGTCCCTGCTCTCCTCCACACAGCTTTCGAAAACCTCATTACTGTTGGACAATAGCAGAGAAAAAGGACTTTTATGATGTTTCTCCAAGTCCCCATCATACCTGCCTCACCTGAAGTCACAACCTCCCGTCCTGGATCACAGACCAACTTTGAATTACCTAACCCAAGGGCTGTGATTACCATGGAGCAAAATGTCCAAAAAACCTCTCCCTCCCTAATATAATGCAGTGGCTATATTGTTAACTTCCAATCTTTAACCTGGATCCAAAACTCCTCAACCTGCAAACATTTATGACAGATGTGTTCATCTGTCATAACCTGGATTTCCTTGGAATACAAAAGTTCTCACTTGTTTCTGTAGCAACACAGCACCCATTTTTCATCCCTATAATATTACATTCGTGAAACAATTGCTCAAACATCCCTGTTTATACTTTATTTTAATTATTTAACAAACACACCAGTATCACCCTTACACTTAGGAAGTTATTTTAAGAAAAATAAGAAGGAAAGAACTAGGGACCTAAACTCAAATTGAAAGATTTTACTTTAAAAACAAGTATAATTCACTGACCCAATTCACCAATCAGTTGCCTTCCCTGCATTGACTTCCTGTTGTAGTTCATGATGTCACTCTGCTGCTGATGACACTGCAAATCAACTTCTCAATCCATGGCTTTCATCCTTCATCGTTCACTTTTCAAACTAGAGACTTTACTTCTTGCTGAAAACATTTGTTAAGGCACCTCTTTCCCCCTCTGCACTGAATTCCCACTTTGAATCAAACTCCCTGATATATTCACTTAGCCTTTGTCTCACTCATGCAAATCTCCATTCAGGAACAAAAGTAGCTGGAAAAACTCAGCAGGTCTGGCAGCATCTGTGGAGAGAATATCAGAGTTAATGGTTCAGGTCCAGTGACCCTTCCTCAGAACACCTCCATTCACACTGAATGTGCAACCTTGTTGATAGTCACTTCCCTTCTGAACTTTGCTCGGCAGACTGTTCCATCAGCTGGAGGAGCACAGCAGGCCATGCAGTATCAGAGGAGCAGGAAAGTAGCCATTACATCAGGACCCTTCTTCAGAAATAGGGAGGGGGAAAAAAGAGCTGGGAAATAAATAGGGAGAGGAGGGCTTGGGCTGGGGAAGATGAGTAGGATGGTGATAGGTAAGTGCAGATAGGCAGTGGTGGGGATTGGTCAGTGAGGTGGGAGTGGCAGATGGGTGGGAGAGAAGACGGACAGATTGTGTCAGCTCAAGGAGGCGGGGATGACGGGGAGGGTTGGTCATGGGATGAGGAGATTTTGAAACTGGTGAAATCCATGTTTAGGCCATTGGGTTGTAGGCTCCTGATGCAGAATATGAGGTGTTTCTCCTCCTGTTTGTGGGTGGTGTCATTGTGACACTGTAAGAGGCACGGGATGGACATGTCACCCAGGGAGTGAGAGGTGGAGTTAAAATGGTTGGCAACTGGAAGGTGTTGTTATTGGTCAAGTACAGAGTGCAGATGTTCTACGAAACAATCTCCGAGTCTATATTTGGTCTCACCGATGTAGAAGAGGCCACATTGGGAGCAGTGGACACTGTAGACCAAGTTGACGGATGTGCAAGTGAACCCCTGTCTGATATGAAAGGTTTGCTTGTGCCTTGAATGGGGGTGAGGGGAAAGGTGTAGGGGCAGGTGTAGCACTTCCTGTGGTTGCAGAGAAAGGTGCTGGGTGTGGAGGGGTTAGTGGGAAGTGTGGAATGGATGAGGGCTCACCTGCAAATACGTCAACTTGGTATACAATATCCACTGCTCCTGATGTGGCCTCCCCTACATCAGTGAGACCAAATGTAGACTCCGAGACCATTTTGTAAAGCATCTGCGCTCTGTACGCAACAAATGACAACATCTTCCGATCGCCAACCATTTTAACTCTCCCTCCCACTCCCACTCCCTGGGTGGCATGTACATCCTGGGCTTCACCCAGTGTCACAATGACACCAGCCACAAACTGGAAAAGCAACACCTTGTTTCGCCTTGGGAGGATGCAGCCCGATGGCCTAAACATGGAATTCACCAGTTTCAAAATCTCCCAACCCCCCAGACTCATCCCATGTCCAACCCTCCCTCTCACCCCTGCATCCTTGACCTGACACAACCTGTCCATCTTCTGTCCCACCTATCCACCCCCCCCACTTCACCGACCAATCCTCACCACTCCCTACCTGCACTCACTTATCACAATCCCACCTACCTTCCCCAGCCCCACCTCTCCTCTGTCTATTTAATTCTGAGCTCTTTTCCCCCTCCCCTTTTCTGAAGAAGGGTCCCAACCTGAAATGACCACTTTCCTGCTCCTCCGATGCTGCCTGGCCTGCTATGTTCCTCAGCTACACACTGTGTTATCTCTGACTCCAGCGTCGGCAGTTCTTATTATCTCTGTTCTATCAGCTGCCTCCCTACAATCCCCTCGGTCTGTATCTTCAGCCCCTCTATTAGTGTGTGTTAGACTATAACTTTCTGAGCTCAGTCTGTCCTGTCGAAATTAGCTACATAACAGATGACCTTTCATCTTGCAGTGATGCCTTGCTTCAATAGCACCAGCTCCGATGGCCTGCGTTTCCCGTTTATTGCTCATGTAATGCCAAAATGTGTATTTAATAGCATTCAGCAGAATGTTAATGATTGTTAATTGCCTGCTTAACAATTTTAATTGGCTTCACATCACATTCATGCAGGTTCACTGCCTTGTTGCATTTCCAACATCTGTTTAACTTGGTTATCAATTTCTATCATTGGAATTCTGACTCACCCACTGCTTGGCAACTCTATGACCCTTCCCACCATGAATCCTGTGTCAGCAGACTTCTTAACAGTTTGTTTTAATATACCACAATCACAATCTGTGTGTGTCTCTATTTGGAAAAGAACAGACGTTGGTTTGCAGAAGGAAGGGTGTTACTTTCTGTGAGTATTATGAATGAAAAAAAGTATGTAGAAATGTTGGTTTTGCCATTGCACTGTTAGCGTTATTGATGGCTAGGATGCATGTGATAACACAAGATATTTGTCTAAACCATTCTCTGAAAATAACTTAATGAGTTATCAATTAGATGAGAATTCAACGTCAGTGATGATTTCCAAGCTTGCAAATTCAGGCTGTATTTGTTTTATTTTTGTTATTTTTCTAGATGACATTAAATGACAGGAAATGAAACAATAGGTGTAAAATCCCTTTGTTGCCCAAAAAGACTACTCAAACCTTTTACTCAGGTATTCTTCCCTATGTCACAAACAAAGACAGGGAGTCAACTCAGCCTTAAAATAAACGAGTTGGTTTAATTAAACTCCTTAATACCTGTACTCAAAATAAAACATACATTCATTGCAACATTTACTTCTTACTTCATCCGATTTAACTTCAACTTTACCTTACTTTAATTTAATGCATATTTAACCTTAACCAACTTTAACTCTTGAGTTTGGATTGAAACAAATACTAACCCAATTCAAGTGAAGTGGCCAACTGCGCTCTCAGTGTAGATCTTGCCTTGTGGTTCTTTGTCTTCTCTGAAGATGACTTCAAAGCACATGCTTTTCAGATGTTAATCTCAAATGCTCATCCTGCAAAATCCTTTGTTCTGCTAACCTTTATCACAAAATATGATCATTTCCAGAAATTTCTCTTGCACCAGCTAATGAATTGACCAAATCCTGACCACAATGTTCGATTCCAGCCAATGGAGTTTCTTGGAAAACAACTCCCAAATGTTTACAGCCACATACCATGCTCCATATATAAGATAATAAGATGCCAGTATGTCCAGCAGACAACCATATAATCTTCCTTATTTGGTCAATACAGGAAGCTGCAGGTCACAACTTACAGGATAGGTCATGACTTGTCCTGGCTGCAGTTTAACCTAGGTCGGAATTTAAACTAACTTGATGCAAATTCCCAGCATGCTTGATTATAGCTCTTAACCAATCTCACAGCCATTTCTGCTGCTAGTTACCTGACCACACCTTTAAAGTGGCAATAGTCCAAGAAGTGACACACCAGGGAATAGCGAGACAGATTCTATCATTAACTGTTGTGGAGATACTAAGGCAAGACATCAGAAGGTTTATTAAAATGGTAGGTTTTTAAGGAGTGCCATCAACAAGGAGGGAGAGGTGGGAGGTTTAGAAGTTTAGGAAGGGGTTTCCAGAAAGTGGAGCTTTAATAACTAAAGGTATGACCGCTGATATTGGGATAGAGCAGTGGGAGATGGATGTGAGGACCGAGTTGGAGGAATTCAGAGCTAGAGGAGAACTGGAGGTTTCAGAAAGTTACAGAGCTTATGAGGTGAACGACCACTGAAACATGGCCGAAACCTGAAAGAAAAATATCTGTACTTCTGTAACAATTTACTCATAATTACAATATTCCAAAGTGCTTCACAGCCAATGAACAAAGTGCTCTCTGAACTGTTATAAAGTACAGAAAAGCTAGTCAATTTGTGCTCAGTTAAGTGATGAATTGTGATGAATGACCTCATGTTTCAGTGACGCTGGTTAACAAACAAGCATGAGCTAAGTGACTGAGGAACTCCATGATGCTTCTTCAAATAGTATGTCATAGAATCATAGAATCCCTACAGTATGGAAACAGGCCCTTTGGCCCAACAAATCCACACCGACTCTCGGAGCATCCCAACCAGACTCAATCCCCTACAACCCACCTAATCTACACATCCCTGAACACTCTGGGCAATTTAGCATGGCCAAACCACCTAACCTGCACATCTTTGGACTGTGGGAGGAAACCAGAGCACTCGGAGGAAACCCACACACACAAGGGAAGAATGTGCAAACTCCACACAGAACGCCACCCAAGAGTGGGATCAAACCCAGGTCCCTACCACTGTGAGGCAGCAGTGTTAACCACTGAGCCACCGCGCTGCCTCTAGGATACCTTGTGCTCATCTGAGAAGGTATATGGGGCTGTGGAGGACGAGTATCAGGAAGGTGTCGAGTACCTCGAGACTTGCAATTGGGAAAAAGTGGAGACCAGGTGAAAACAGCCAAAGGAGTGTACTGCCACATTAACACCCCACCAATGCCTTCCCTTGACCACATTCTGCCCCAAGTGTAACAGAGCCTGCGGTAGCCACATTGGTCTGTGCAGCCACCTACAGTCTCGCTCTGAAAGTGGAAGAGATTCACCCTGTTTGCAAGGGACTGCCAATGATGATGATGGTGATGGGGCTGTCAGATTAATTTTTAACCAAAATGCTGTACCTACACACTGGTGTGTAATAATATTTCAGTGCGGTACTGAAATGTCAGCCTAGATTATGTACTCTAAAGCACCTAAACATCTGAAGCGAAGGTGAAAAAACAAATAAGACCAAGGCTGATAAATTAAGCCAGCTGAAACATCAAGGTTGAGTAATGAAGACCAGTTATTGAACATCTGAAAAATCCAAATTAGGATACAAAAAATATGAATACACCTCACTGAATAAATAAAAGGTGGCAGTTATTGCTCTAATTCCTGGTGCAATTTTTAGCAACACGGTAAGCAAAAAATGTCAGACAAATGTCTGTAAATGGATAGCTATTAGGCTGAAGAAGTAATAATAGGGACAAAGAAATGGCAGAGGAACTGAATGGGTACTTTTCATCAATCTTCATAGTTGAAGATACCAGTAGCATACCAGAACTTCAAGAGAGCCAAGAAGCAGAGGTGATTATAGTGGCCATCAGAAAGTAGAAGCTGCTGGTGAAGCTGAAAGATCTGAAGGTTGATATATGACCTGGACCGGATGGACTACACCCCAGGATGTATAGGAAGTTGGTGAGGTTATTAAGGAGACATTGGTGGTGATCTTTCAGGAATCACTGGAGTCAGGGACGGTGCCAGAGGGCAAAAATGGCTCATGTAACACCTCTGATTAAGATGAAAAGGAAGCAGAAGACAGAAATTATAGGACTGACCTCAGTCATTGCTAAGATTTTACTGTCCATTAATAAGGATGAAATTGTGGAGTACTTGGAAGTGCATGGTAAAATAGGGCTGAGTCAGCACAGATTCATTAAAGGGAGGTCATGCCTTACAAATCTGTCAGAAATCTTTGAAAAGATGATCAGTAAGTTAGATAAAAGGGAGCCAGTGGATGTGATGTACTTTGATTTCTAGAAGGCCTTTGACAAGTTGCCACACAGGAAGTGCTAGATAAGGTAAGAATCCATGGTGCTAGAGACAAGATGCTGGTGTTGATAGAGGATTGGTTGACTGGCAAAGTCAAGACTGTGGATAAAGGAGGCTTTTTCAGGATGGCAGCCGGCGACTAGTGAAGTTCTGCAGAGATCAGTTTTGAAACCACAACTATTCATGTTATACATTAACAGTCTGGAAGAAAGAACTGAGGGTATTGTTAAGTTTGCAGAAGATACAAAGATAGGTGGAGGGACAGCTAGTACTGATGAAGTCTGGAGACTACAGAGGGACTTGGACAAGATAAGAGAGTAGAAAAAGAAGTAGTAAATGGAATACAATGTGGGAAAGTGTGAGGTTATGCACGTTGGTAGGAAGAAGACAGGCATAGAATATTTTCTAAATGGGGAAAAGCTTCAGAAATCTGAAATACAAGGGGACTTCAGAGCCATAGTTCAGGATTTTCTTAAGGTTAACATGCAGCTTCACTTGGGAGTTAAAAAGGCAAATGGAAAGCATTTTGAGAGAGCTAGAATACAAGAGCAGGGGTGTACTGCTGAGGCTCTTTAAGGATCTGGTCAGACTGCATTTGGAATATTGTGAGCAGTTTTAGGCCCTGTACCTAAAGAAGGATGTGCTGGATTTGGAAGGTGTCCAGAGGAAGTTTACATAATGATACCAAGGATGGCGAGCTTGTCATACTAGATGCGGCTGAAGACTTTGGTGCTGTACTCAGTGGAGTTTATAAGGGTGAAGGAGGATCTGACTGAAAGGGTGACTCTTTAGATATGACACGAAAAGGAATTTCTTCAGCCAGACCTGGTGAATCTGTGAACTCACAGGCAGAGAAGGCCATAGAGGCCAGATCATTGAGTGTTTTTTTTTAAGATAAAAATAGATATGCTCCTAATTTGAAAGGGGATCAAAGGTTTAGAGGAGAAGACTGGAGAATGGAATTGAGAAATCTATCAGCCATGATCAAATGGCAGAGCAGACTTGATAGGTTGAATGGCCTAATTCCCCTCCTGTATGTTATGGCCTTACAGTCTACATGGGCTCATTGTAACCTTAGATTTCAAGAGTATATTCCTATAATATTCATTTCTTACAGAGAACGTACTCAATATTTCAAATGACAATAATTTTGTGTTGTCCAAATGTGATAGGATAGTAATTCTGTATATATTTTCTCTAGTCATTGTTTGTGACAGTAAGGCCAGGGATCACCATTGGATTGGCCCACAATTATGTTCAAAACACTGCAGTGATTTTTCATTGTCATTTACAGGAAGGCTGACCAGAAAACAATCATACTTTTACCAACTGCCATCAGGTATATTGGAAGGATGTATGCACTGACAATCAACATTTTGTAGTCATATTACAAATATACTATTGAAAAATCAGCCTATCATGGGACCACACTATCAATAGAGAGTGACAACTGGTGATGCTTTAACCTGAGGGTCACCACGCCTTAGCTTGGAGGAGAGATTGAGAAGAAGGGTCCTTCATGGTAATCTCAGCCAGTGCAGGAATTGAGCCTGTGCTATTGGCATAGATACTTTATAAACCAGCCGTGCAGCCACCTGAGCTAACTGACCCTCAAGCTGCTCCAGTAGCAATGAAGGTAACTTATGAGTGAATAAGGAGAAAAGGGAAGTGGTATGCTGTAATCTCTGAAGAGACTAATCATTTTTAAAAAGAGATTCAAACCTCCAAGCTTAAAGAATATAAAAAATCCAAGTTAACAAATGCCTAAAAACAACCATTGACAAAACACTATTTTCTTTTTGTAGACAAAAAGCCTCAAAACTGATATTCCCTCTTGTATACTTATAACCAATAGCAATTGCCATGAAATTACAGTCCTTTTGTTGTGCACAAGTGGGCTGTTGTACTTCCCTGTGCTACAATAGTGGCTCCCAATTAAATTTATCCCTTCAGCTATAGAGTACTTTGCAATATCCGAAGGCCATGGAAGATCGGTTACACATTCATCAGTTCTGAGATAGATGAAGTACAGAGAAACAGTTCCCTCGTAAAAATTAAAAAGGCTATTTGTAGACACTGAACCTCAAATTCACCTAAGAACAATGTAAGTAAGAATTAATTCTCCTGTAGTGTTGGCTTGGCTCTGGATTTTTCCCTTCCCGATAACAAAAAATGTCCACGCAGCCACCAGCAGCCTCATTAACAGTGCCCTAAGGAGCCTATGGTGAAAGTCTTGTTCTAAGCCTTAAAGCTGCAGGAGTCAGGATTGGGCGAATGTTGCCCATTCCTCCACAATTTGTATCCTTTTATGTACAAACAATTAGAGTTGATATTCATTGACAATAAGTCAGCAACAAAAAATAACAGTTGTATTGTTGAGTAGAATCATGTAATTGCATCAATTTTATTGACAGTTCAAAGAACAACACCATTTATTAGTGTTGGCTGTTATGTGGCTGTTAATCAGAAGCAATTGTTTGGACAGTTTAATATTAATATTGCAAAAATTATGTATGCTCTTCTGTAAACAGTTCTTCACAATTCAGGTCACGTATGAACGAGGGTCAAATAATTATGAATAAAAACAAAACTTGGTGGAAAAAAATACAGTCGGTCTGGCAGCATCTTTGAAGAGAAAGACAGGGTTAATATTTCATGCCGAATATGACTTTTCTCCAGAACACATTTTTATTACAGATTCCCAACATTTACAGTATTTAGTTTTTAGTCTGCTCTCTAAGTCCTTTCCGCGTTGCCCACTGTATCCTTCTATTCCTCATGTTCCATGACTTAATGGTGGAGAAGAAAATGCCGATGTAACTCACATAAGGTACACAGAACTGTGAAGATATTAAGTTATTAAAACACACTGCTCTTTGAATTTTGGGGAAAAAACCTAATATTGTCTTTGAGAGAAAAATCTGCACTTATAGTTTCAGTAGATATTTGTTGACATAACCACCATGGAACATATGATACAGGTTGAAATTGCACCTCAAGTGAACCTTGAATCTACTTGCCACACAGAGTTTAAATGGCAAATTGAGTTCATGTATCCCTTGTGTGTGATTCGTAAACATGCCTTACCCCTACCATGCAAAAGAAAATGAAGCACTCCTCCAGATCTGGGTTCCACCCACCATTTTTGAAAGACCTTGAGTCTTCCCCACTCTTACTAACTCTTCCCATTTTTTCCTTTACTTCAAAACAGTTAGATTGACAAATCCGAGAGATTATCAATAATTACCAGTCCTTGGTTAAGGGGCATCAATAAAATAAACATTGTTATATGGATTTAAGTACTTGAAAATTTAAACGTTTTGAATGAGATTTTTTAAAAAATGAGAGGAATTTTATGAAAGCAAAATCTGAAATAGATGCTTTTAATTGTATATTATTTCATCTGAACATGAATTCTAATATCTGCTCATGGTGGATACTAGCTGAGTTGCCATGATGATGTAGGGCAACAGCTGACGTAAAGGAGGGAATGGGAATTACATGAGTTAGCACTAAGCAGGCTTGGGGTCTGTAAGGAACCATGGGTGTGACTGAGTCCAAGAGTTGATATTAGCTTAGGGATTATCAGAGTTCATGAGGCACCATGAGTTGGAGCTAAATTGGTTATAAGAGGTCATTGGACATGTGTGAATGGAGCATGGGGAGCAGCTGAGGGATTAAGAATAGAAACCCTAATATTGAGCAAGCAAATAGGACAGTGTTCCAGAGCACTAAGATAGGCCTTTCAATCAGCCTGCCTTTAACAATTGCTATCAATTCACTGCTAAGATGGTAAGTGAGGACAAGGGGACTCCTATCGTTGTTGTGGGAGGGAAGAGAGGCAGAGAGGGCTGAAGTGCAGGAGATAGGTCAGACCTGACTGAGGGCCCAGTCAACTATGATGTTGGGGAATCCTCAGTTGAGGAAGAAAATGGACATTTCAGAGGCTCCCTTGTAGAATTTGGCATCATCAGAACAGATGCTTCGGAGATGGAGTAACTAGGAGAACGGAATAGTGTCTTTACAGGAAACAAGGAGTGATGATGTATTGTCAAGGTAAGTGTGGAAATCAGTTGGTTTGTAATGAATATTGGTGGCCAGCCTATCATCAGTTCTGAAGGAGGATCACTGGACCCAAAATGTTAACTGGGATTTCTCACCACAGATGATGCCAGAGCTGCTGAGATTTTCCAGCAATTTCTATCTTCGTTTTTGATTTCCAACAACTGCCCTTTTTTTTAACTTATAGTCTGTATGTTTCTTTTTTGCATCTGGCCACACAGATAAATGTGCAACTTATTTACTTGCATGAATTTTAGTGCCTAGGAATCAAGATTCAATGATTTATTTGTTCTTTGTTTGATTCGATGCATCAGATAACTGGTCTATAATCTCTGTGCCTTGGTGTTGATGCAGAGACAAATAAACAGAGAAGCTGCTGATAGCTAGAACTGAAGCATGGTCTAAACATTTTGAGTTTAAAACATCTGATAAACTCATATATAAAATGTTATTGCTTGCATGAGAAATCTTCTCGCCCAGAGGGTGGTGGGAGTCTGGAACTCACTATCGGAAAGAGTAATTGAGTCAGAAATTCTTGCAATATTTAAGCAGCATTTAGACAATCACTTGTGACGCCATAGCTCACAGGGCTATATACCAAAAGCTTGAAATAAGATAAGTATAGCCAGTTCCTTGTTCACTGGACAAAATGGGCTGAATGGCCTCTTTGAATGCTGTTACCGTCTCTGAGTCTATTATGACCTTATTGAGGGTTATGTTCACTAATCACCATTACACATGTTAAAGTAGTGGAAAAAAATGCTGCAGGATTCTGAAATTTGGCTGATAAACATATAGCCTGGTCAATGTCAAGTTAATGTTGTGCATAATTTTTGCAAAGGTTCTATTTAACAGCCTAGTATAGCAATTTTGAATATTATAATAATGTCAAATTTAAGCTTGGATGGTTGGCTCATTCGCCCGTCTTAAGCAGGTTCAAAGGATGTTCTACATATCTTGGATATTTTCAAGCATTTTTATCCTTTTTTTAACTGTTTTAAATTTGTTTTAGTACTATTTTTATTGCTTTTATGGTCAGTTTTTGCAAAGAAAATGCCTCCATAGTATTTGATATTTGCATGATAAATCAATGTTTTCAAATTCAGGGACAGATCAAATTGAAGCTTTTGGAATGTTTCAGGACAGGAAGAACTGATAAAACAGATACCAAAAATGTTTTTAACAAGCAAATCTTCATGAGATTTCAAAGATCAACAAGTCTTGCAATTGCACAGATCCTTTACTGGCCAACAAACCGTTAAAGAAAATACAGGGTTTTGATTTGAAAGACTTGACATACAGTATTTATGTTTTGAAGTGGCACAATGTGGAAAAAAAGCATATTGGGGGCATCAACGGGCAGCAATGTTGGACTGCCAGTGACTGCAATTATGCCATCAATTGTGGTTGCATGCTATGCCGTAACTAATTTACTACAATCATAAAACTGACACGAGCCCTGGGTCCAAACACAGACAATTGAAAATCAGCGCAAATAACTGCCAATACACCTGCACTGTAAGACTAGAATTTTCAGGGGTACTCAAGGTTACCTTCATAACTATTTGACTCTATTCCTTTCATGTGAGCATAGGGTTCCTCCATAATATTTGCTGATGTAACCTGTGTGACTGGCGCTGAGAGTATCAAGACCAATATATTTCATTTCCTTTCCCAATGAACAGCAATAACAGATTGACAAGGCTCTCTGTCACATGCTGCTACTTATCCCAATGTGCAGCAATCATTTGAGGGCAGTCACGTGGACAATTTGTCAGCAAACAACCACTAATCATTTAGCTGTATGGTCAGTTACAGATTGTAACTAATGGTACAACTGTGTAATATTAGACTAAAAACACTTTGAATGTGTTTACATTAATTATATTAGTTGTAAGTAGCAAATTGATTGCTTGTTATCTAGGAGCATGCAAATACATCTTCAGCAAAAACTGTAAGGTCTTGTGAGGACTTGGTATCCGTCAGATTGGAACAGGTTGGAAGGCAACGCTCTTGAAACTTGATTACTGAGAATTCTATTAGATGTGTGAGACGCTTACCATGGAAATTGCCTTCGATGTGCCATCTTCTAATGCTTCCATTCTCATGCTGTCATACTGGCTAAAGTATTGACCGTGACAGTGTCTTCTGCTTGACAAGTTAAATTGCTAGCATGTAGAATAAGCACCTGCTAATATCTACTCACAACAGCATCATACAAAAGTTTCTTGACTTCATCAGATGTCTTACAGAGGGTTCAATAAAATGTCAGCTTTTCATGAAAGCAGAATTGGGAAGTTCAACAAGATTAATTCGGCGATATTGCTAAAGCTGTCCGGCCTTCTCTTTGTGTCTCTGCCTTAGAGGATTTTCCAATGAGGCGTATAAATAGTTAATCTGGAAACATCTGGAATGAGATGTCAATTTAAAATGCTTCTGAAGCAACATAATTGATAAATTATTGAGTTTTGTTTTAATGGAATATCATTACCGTTATTAACATCATAACCATTTACTGCATCTAGTTTTGATTTTAATATTATGGATCATTTATCAAATAAACTCTTAAATGTTACAAATAACATCATGTTAGTTTGTATAAACATGCCATAAATAAATCTTAAAAACTTTGTATAATTTTTTTTAAAAGCTGCTTGAAGATTTTTCATCTCTGTCGCTAGTAGCAACATAATTGCGTGCTTTAATCTTGTGTAAGTAATAGCTTCAGCAGAAAAAAATAAATCACATAATTGCCGATTTCTTATATTCCCTTAGATAAATATGCAAAGCATTTAAACCATTAGAGCAGTCAATTTTTATAAATGCATTCTCTGAACTTAAAAGCTACTCAAAAGTAATTTGCATTCATACATTAAAAAATCAGATTTGCAAAGATATTTTCAATATTCGTTATTTGTGTTTCACTTTGGTTTGTAATGCTGGTGTTTAGTTTATGACTTAAGAGCAACTTAGTGTTTTTTACTTAAATGTCACCTACTGTTACGACATTTAAAGTAGTCTTTGACCGTATTGTTCAGAAAGACTACATTCTGCAGGGTTTGGTGAACAGCCCAGTTTGTCAGATTTTGCAACATATTTGACTTCAAGACTATTTTCAAATTCTACGTTTTATTGATTGAAGGTTGAATTCCAAGAAAAGTGTTGTTTTTACTTTCAAAGAGTTATTAGCTAGTTATTTCAGAGCCATACATGTTCCATACTGGTTTACAGTCAGAATAATGAAATTCTGAAGAGAAAGCAGATTGTGAGCTATACAAATCTTATGAATTCAGTTTTGCTGTCGATACCTTAGCAGGTTCAGAGTGTCAATCGTGCACTGATCTGTAGTTATAACACAGCGTGGAGCTGGAGGAATGCAGCAGGCCAGGCAGCATCAGAGGATCAGCAAAGTTGATGTTTTGGGTCGAGACCCTTCTTCAAGTAGTGAGTTAGTATTTATGCATCCAGTCCTCCATTGTCCATGGTGAATTTTCTGATGTGAGCTTTGGCTTTTCACCTTATTAATTACACAGCCAAGCTGTTGGTGCATTTCTTGGGGATCATGAGTGGGTGCCAGGCCAGATGTGCTCTGTACTTTCAGTGGGACTCCATGGGCTGCCTACTAAGAAGCAGCCTGGATCTTATTGTCGAAATCTCTATGACTAATCATGACTGGTCCCCAGACTGACATGTCAGGGAATGACTGACATGACTGACCACAAGTCAACATCCTCCTGGACTGATGTCTCAACAGCACACTGACTGAAATGCCTATATTACCAGACAGCTTGAACTTGATCTTGAGATCTGACTGTGACCAATTTCCAAGACTGTATGGATACAGACCCCTGGACTCATGTAGGACCAAGTGTCTGAATGACATGGCCAACTCTTTAGACTGCAATTGATGATCACCTCAACTGATTGTGGCAGTACTACTGATTCACTGTAGTTTCACTTTCAACACGTTAAGGACTCTTTCACTTTGACTTTCAAACATAGATATTTGCTTTAGGCACTTGCAGTGTGTTTGGCGAGATCATGCTTGTGTGGCAAGGAATAGGAGAATAGACTAAATTAGTACGTAGCTAGAGGGATAGTATAGAAAGGAGAAATTTAGATTATTGAGGCATTGGGATTTATTCTATGGATGATAGGACCTGGTAGATGTCGGTCAAGACGCACTCAGCAGGGCAAGGACCAGTGCCTTTGCAGGGAGCATTCAATAGTACATCAGGGAGGGTTTAAATAGAGAGGTAGGGGGCAATCCTGAATGAGGAGACAAGAGTGAAGGATTCCAAGATATAATTGAATGATAGAAAAATGAAAAGTAGAAGTGGAAGGCAGAGGAAACAAAGGCTAGCAGCAAATAAGGCAGAAGTACAAACAAAATACGTAAAAATGTTGATAAGACAAGTCTAAATTTATTATACTTGAATGCAAAGCACGTTGACAATAAAGCAGACAAATTAACAGTAAAAATAGTTGAGAACAGGTACAATATGGTTAATATTATGGAGACATGGCTTTGGGGTGATCAAGGCTAGGAACTGAAAATTCAAGGAAGTTCAATCTTTAGGAAGGACAAGCAAAACAGAAAAGTTGGGGCCTACATTGTCAGTGAAAGGTGAAATCAGTGCAATACTGAGAATGTATGTTCGTGCAGAAAACCAAATATCGAATCTGTTTTTGTAGAGCTATGAAGTGTCAAGGAACAGAACACATTAGTGGGAGTTGTCTGGAGGCCTACAAACAGTAGTGATAAGGTAGGTGGCATTAAACAGGAAATTAGAGATGCATGCAACAAGCCTGTTACAGTCATCATGTGTGATTATAATTTACAGTTAGACTGTGAAAATCACATTTGCAGTGGAAATGTGGCAGTTGAATTCCTTAATTGTGTACAAGGTGCTTTTTGGAGCCAAAACATTGAAGAGTCATCTGGGAGAAGGTTATCCTAGATTTGATTTGGTGCAATGAGAAGATAATAATTAATAATCTTGTTATGCGAGACTCTTTTGGACAAGGTGACCATAGCATGACAGAATTGTTAATTGAGGTAGAAATTCAAGTATTCCAGGCTAAAACGAGGGTCTGAAATCTCAACAAAGAAAGCTACAGAATTGAGGGATGAGTTGGTTAGGTCACATCATTAATATATATGGCAGTGGATAGTGTTTGTTTGTATCACGTTGTTTTAACAAAGCTTTCTAACCTTTGATCAGCTGATTGACATTGTTGTGTGGCCCTGGGGAAGAGCGTCAGAGGATTTAGCAGGTGCTTTAGAAAAGGATGGAAGGATGATAGGCTTCAATCACCCATGCATTTATCAGGTATTAAGATCTGTTTGAACACATACCAGGAGTGATGCTGATGACGTTGATTCTTTCAGCTACCTTCAGCCAGGTCTGCCTTACAATGTCCTTGAAAAGCATATACAGCTCCTGACGAACAGTAAATCATTCCTGCCCTAGCTTCCTCCGATCCTTGTTTTTCAGCTGAATGGCCACATTTATCATTAATTGAAAAGTCATTGACTTGAAATGTTTACTTCATTTCTCTAACTCTAGATGCTGATGACCTGCTGATCACGTTTCCAGCATATTTTATTTTTAGTTACTGTCCTTCACTTGATGATCTGAGAACAATAAGCTACCTAAATTCACAGGCAGGAAAGATTATGTAAGGTCAGCAATTTTTTTTGGTGGACACTTTCATAGTTTTTTTTCTTGTGACAGTCCACGAGGTACCAGATTTATTGAATTAAATTTCTCCAAAGCAGAATATTTAATGTTTGCCTTTCACTCTCAGTTTCAGGCCCAATAATTAACCAACGTATACGCCTTAATCTTTCCCTCCCTGTACTCAGGCTTTAACAGTTGCTACTTACTATTCAGCATATTTATCATTATTATGACAACTGATTTACGGAGATTGAATGCAGTAAATTAGACATTCTTATTTCATAGCAATGCAGGATATGAACTAATTATTTTGGGGTCAAATGCTGCATGTTCATCCGTTTTCCTCTTAAAAAACAAAAAAAAGTGTTCTTAATGTTTTATTCATCTCTGTATTGCTATATGTAGCTCCCTGTACATACAAGTACAACATACTACATGCCTGACTGATATTCCTATATTAGCTGTCAGCATAATTATTCACACACTCAGAATTATGTGGCAAAGTTTGCAATTGCTAAAATACATCTAATAGAGTCATAGTCACTGAGGTCTACAGCATGAAAACAGGCCCTTTGGCCAAACTTGCCCATGCTGCCCAGCTTTCACAAATTAAACCAGGCCCATTTGTCCGATTTTGGTCCATATCCCTCCTTACCTATCCTATCCACGTACCTGTCTAAATGTTTCTTTAATGATGAAATTGTACTTGCTTCCACCACTACCTCTGGCAGCCTGTTCCAGATACTCTCAACCCTCTGTGTGAGAAAATTGCCCCTCTGGACCCTTTTGTATCTCTCCATTCTCATCTTAAATCTATGCCCTCTAGTTTTCGACTCCCTTTCTATGGGGAAAAGCTATCCGTTGTCTACCTTATCCATGCGTCTCATGATTGTATAAGAGAATAAGGCCACCCTTCAGTTTCCTAGGCTCGAGGTAGAAAAAGTCCCAGCCTATCCAACCTCTCCTTATAACTCAACCCTTCCATTCCAGGTATTATCCCAGTAAAATCTTTTCTGCACTCTTTCTAGTTTGTTGTGAACTGCTGATGCAGTTTCCATGTCAACTAAATTCATAAACCACATTACTCACTTATGTGATAGACATAGCTTTAAGCCAAAATGGATGGCACACTTGCATGTATTGGAATCCACACAAATTAATACACAGGGCTCTGCTCTTTGTTGACAATAAAAAAAAAACACATGCATACATATTATACCAATTTCAATGCAGCAAGATAGTTTACAGCCATCCTATGGTTCATTTCTCAGGGCAGAGTTAATCTGCCTTTTCAAAAAATAAAGCTAACTGGCGGCTAACTGACAGTCATTATTAACTGGTGCTTGCTCTGCGGTAACATCTCAACCAATCAAAGTCCACTTGCCAACCAATCGGCACTATCCTGTCATACTGAATAAATGTTGTTTTCTCTTTCCTTTTGGAATTTCTTGAGAATTAGCCTGTTGAGTTCATGACAATTCCACTTACTAAGTGTGTCTTTTTTTTGCAGCAGCACTCAAGTTCTGTACTAGCAAATGGCTGCATTACTTTTCATTGGTATGTTACTTAGGAAAATCCTGAATTCGTGATTAGTGAAGATTTATTAATCAGCAGCTCTGTCTTTCCAGGGAAGGGCTTGAAATACATTTCCACTACTCCATCCTAGCTCTGTACTTGAGTCAGTAGAGCTTTTAATATCACTTGTTATTTTCAGTGAGGTTTCACACAACAGCATTTCTCTTAATACAGGCAATTTGTTTCTCCTTTTAGATTTAGCTTAAGTGGAGTTTAATGATTTATTCTGTTTCATATCTCTCCGAATCATATAAGCGCACTTTATTCTGGATATCATTGTATTCAACAGTCCCAGAAGGTGCATACATTTCTGAAAACAGAATATGCCTTTCATAATGATACATTCTAGTTTTTGGATAAATATATAATCAAATAAATGGTTTAGTAATGTCACTGTCTAATATCAGCTGGACTTTTTTCTTTGCTTTCACTAGTGAGAATTTTATGGTCCTTTTGGCAAACTTATCGAGTTACAAACGTAAACATCTATATTAAAAATAACTCCTATTTGCTCTAGTTCATTGAATGGGGGAAAGATGACATTTCTGGAACAGATCAGTTACACTCATATCAGTTGGTAATACACTAGCTCTATATTACACAGTAGCAAGCTAATCAGGCAAACTTCTCAGGCAGTGCATTGTCTCTTTGATTTTTGTGACTTAACCATCATTGTACATCCTTTTAACAGTTTATTGGAACCCTCAAGCTTTGTTGTTTCCGACTTAATTTGTTTGAAAACATCTTCTATTGTTTCTGAAAGACCTTTCTAGTAATATTCTGAAAACAAAGATTGGCTTGAAAAAAAGAAAATAGGGTGTGATTTCATAATATCTTACAATGTGAAAAAAACCACTAAAGATGTGATTGATTTGAAACATGAACAATGACCAATTTCAAGAACCATTCTCTTCAACGTATGCCTGAAAGCTATCTAATAAACTTGGGCTGTTTTACAAGTGTTTTAATACAGGAATTAGGCCTATACATGCATATATGTATATGTATGTAATATACATATGTAATGGGGAGGGTTTCTTATGCTTTCCCCCCCCGACCCCATCCCCACCTCCACTCCCAAAGTGCTGTAATTTTTACGAACTTGGGCGGGAAATTGGCAAGTGTACCCAGGCTTGTTCTAATTAAGATTCTTTGACAATTGACAAAATGAACTTTGAGGAAATCCTATCCTCATACTTGTAACCCAAGGGTTAATGAAATGATACCAATAGCAAACTGCATTGACACAGTTTATATATAGTTATTGGAGATATTGTGTTAACAGATCAATGAAGAGCATTATTTTTCAACTGAATCATTTATTTGAATTCTTAACCCGTCATCTACGGTATCTTGGCTCTGTCAAGATACCGAAGGTAAATTCTGTGGAGTGGTTGCCAGACATCTAAACAGTTTTAAAGCTGGAAGAACAGCGTCTCATTTTTCACTTGGGGACCCTACAGCCTTCAGGACTCAACACTGACTTCAATAATTTTAAGGCCTGAGCACCACCTCCCATCTCCCTACCCTAATCTCCACACACCAGGCCTTGTCATTACTTGGGGTGCTTCCACAAATAACCCCTATTATCAGCCAATAATGGCCCCCATTAGCAGCTATTGATTTTCCCAAGCCGATCTTTACCCACCCATTTGTCTGCCCAACTGTTTTTCTCTGTCTCTGGGATTTTCCAGCAATTTCTGTTTTTGCTTCTGATTCCAGCATCTCCAGTTCTTGATACTTTTAGTTCTGAAGTCAAAGCCGTCTTAATTACAGTGTGCAGTATTATGGAATCATAAATGTTTAGGACTCAGCTTACCTTCAGCTGCAACGAGTATCTGGCTGCTGTTTTTCCTCCTCCTGAAGGGGTGTAATATAGCAAGTAAAAAAAAAAATCTATTTCATGATGTTAGATTGTAACTGATGCAAAGTATTCTTGATCAGTTTTGGTTTGGTATCATATCTTAGACTAAAAGAAATAGCTAAATGATCCTACAACCAAAAGTTCAGATCGAAACTTTGTAGTTCTGCCATATTCATCTGGGAATGATGACAGACAATTATACAACTCACTGGAGGAGGCGATTTCACAAATATCCCCATCCTCAATTATAAGGTACCCTAGCACATCAGTGCAAAAGATGAGTCTGTGCATTTGCAACAATCTTTAGCCAGAAGTGCCAAGTTGATGATCAATCTGAGCCTCCTCCACAGATCCCCAATATCACAGATATCAGTTTTCAGCTAATTCAAATCACTACACGTGATGTTAAGGAGAGCAGGTGATATGGATACTGCAAAGCCTATGGGCCCTGACAACATTCTGGCAATAGCACTGAAGACATGTCCTCCAGAACTTGTCACATACTTAGCCAAGATCTTACAGTACAGCTACACCACTAACATCTACCCGACAATGTAAACAATTGCCCAGTATATCCTGTACACTAAAAAGCTGGACAAATCCAACCTGGCCAATTCCATCCCAGCAGTCGACTCATGACTATCACTGAAGTAATATTATAACAGTGCTATCAATAACACTGAATGACATAGGGTCAGATGATGTGGAGTCTGTGTGGGTGGAGTTGAGCAACCACAAAGGCAAAAAATCCATAATGGGAGTTATGTACAGACCTCCTAACAGTGGTCAGGACCAGGGGTACAAGATGCACCGGGAAATAGATAGGACATGTCAGAAAGGCAAGGTCACGGTGATCATGGGGGACTTCAATATGCAGGTGGACTGGGTGAATAATATTGCCGGTGGATCCAAAGAAAGGGAATTCATGGAATGCCTACAGGATGGCTTTTTGGAACAGCTGGTGATGGAGCCCACAAGGGAGCGGGCTATTCTGGACTTAGTGCTATGTAATGAGCCAGACTTTACAAAAGACCTTAAAAGACCTTAAAGAACACTTAGGAGGCAGTGATCATAATATGGTAGAGTTCAGTCTGAGGTTTGAAAGCGAGAAGGCAAAATCGGATGTAATGGTGTTACAGTTAAATAAAGGTAATTACAGGGGCATGAGAGAGGAACTGACGAAAATCGACTGGAAGTAGAGCCTAGCGGGGAAGACAGCAGAGCAATAATGGCAGGAGTTTCTGGGTGTAATTGAGGACACAATGCAGAGGTTCATCCCAAAGAAAAGAAAGATTATCCGGGGGAGGATTAGACAGCCATGGCTGACAAAGGAAGTCAAAAAATGTATCAAAGAGAAAGAGACAGCCTATATAGTGGCCAAGAGCACTGGGAAATCAGAAGATTGGGAGGGGTACAAGAACAAACAGAGGATAACAAAGAGAGAAATAAGGAAGGAGAGGATCAAATACGAAGGCAGGCCAGCCAGTAATATTAGAAATGATAGTAAAAGTTTCTTTCAATACATAAGAAACAAACGAGAGGTAAAGCTAGACATTGGGCCGCTCCAAATTGATGCTGGAAGGCTGGTGATGGGAGATAAGGAAATAGCTGAAGAACTTAAGTATTTTGCGTCAGTCTTCACAGTGGAAGACATGAGTAATATCCCAACAATTAAGGAGAGTCAGGGGGCAGAGTTGAGTATGGTAGGCATTACAAAAGAGAAAGTGCTAGAAAAGCTAAAAGGTCTAAAAATTGATAAATCTCCTGGCCCTGATGGGCTACATCCTAGAGTTCTGAGGGAGGTGGCTGAGGAAATAGCGGAGGCGTTGGTTGAGATCTTTCAAAAGTCACTAGAGTCAGGGGAAGTCCCAGATGATTGGAAAATCGCTGTTGTAACCCCCTTGTTTAAGAAAGGATCAAGACAAAAGATGGAAAACTATAGGCCGATTAGCCTAACCTCGGTTGTTGGTAAAATTCTAGAATCTATCGTTAAGGATGAGATTTCTAAATTCTTGGAAGTGCAGGGTCGGATTAGAACAAGTCAGCATGGATTTAGTAAGGGGAGGTCATGTCTGACAAACCTGTTAGAATTCTTTGAAGAGGTAACAAGTAGGTTAGACCAGGGAAACCCAGTGGATGTTATCTATCTAGACTTCCAAAAGGCCTTTGATAAGGTGCCTCACGGGAGGCTGCTGAGTAAGGTGAGGGCCCATGGTGTTCGAGGTGAGTTACTGGCATGGATTGAGGATTGGCTGTCTCACAGAAGGCAGAGAGTTGGGATAAAAGGCTCTTTTTCAGAATGGCAACCGGTGACAAGTGGTGTCCCGCAGGGTTCAGTGTTGGGGCCGCAGCTGGTCACTTTAATATATTAATGATCTGGATGAAGGGACTGGAGGCATTCTGGCGAAGTTTGCCGATGGTACAAAGTTGGGTGGACAGGCAGGTAGTATGGAAGAGGTGGGGAGGCTGCAGAATGATTTAGACAGTTTAGGAGAGTGGTACAGGAAATGGCTGATGAAATTCAATGTGAGCAAATGCGAGGTCTTGCACCCTGGAAAAAAGAATACAGGCATGGACTATTTTCTGAACGGTGAGAAAATTCATAAAGCCGAAGTACAAAGGGATCTGGGAGTGCTAGTACAGGATTCTCTAAAGGTTAACTTGCAGGTTGAGTCCGTGATTAAGAAAGTGAATGTAATGTTGTCATTTATCTCAAGAGGGTTGGAATATAAAAGCAGCAATGTGCTTCTGAGATTTTATAAAGCTCTAGTTAGGCCCCATTTAGAATACTGTGTCCAATTTTGGGCACCACACCTCAGGAAGGACATACTGGCGCTGGAGCGTGTCCAGCGGAGATTCACACGGATGATCCCTGGAATGGTAGGCCTAACATACGATGAATGGCTGAGGATCCTGGGATTGTATTCATTAGAGTTTAGAAGGTTGAGGGGAGATCTAATAGAAAATTACAAGATAATGCATGGCTTAGAAAGGGTGGATGCTGGGAAGTTGTTTCCGTTACGTGGGGATACTAGGACTCGTGGGCACAGCCTTAAAATTAGAGGGGGTCAATTTAGAACGGAAATGAGGAGACATTTCTTCAGCCAGAGAGTGGTGGGCCTGTGGAATTCATTGCCACGGAGTGCAGTGGAGGCCGGGACGTTGAATGTCTTCAAGGCAGAGATTGATAAATTCTTGATCTCGTAAGGAATCAAGGGCTACGGGGAGAGTGCAGGTAAGTGGAGTTGAAATGCCCATCAGCCATGATTAAATGGCGGAGTGGACTCGATGGGCCGAATGGCCTTACTTCCACTCCTATGTCTTATGGTCTATCGAGCAGCGCTTGTTTAGCAATTACTTGCTCACTGATATCTAGATTGTGTTCTGCCAGGGCCACTCAGCTCCTGACCTCATTACAGTCTTGGGTGAATAAATGAGTCATATTCCAAAGGTGAGGAGAGGGTGACGACCCTTGACATCAAGGCTGCTTTAGATCAAGTGTGGCATCCACAAGCCCTAGCAGAACTGGCGTCATGAGAAAGCAAGGAAAGTCTCCATGGGTTGGAGTCATATTTGACACAAAGGAAGATGGGGTGATTGTTGGATATCAGTCATTTCTGCTCCATGACCACACTGCAGGGGTTCCTAAGGGTAGTGTCTTAAACCAACCATCTTCAGTTGCTTGATCAATGACCTTCCATACATCTTAAGATCAGAGTGGAATTGTTCACTGATGACATCATAATATTCAGACATTGAAACAGTTCATGCTCAAATGCAACATATCTAGGAAATATCCAGACTTCGGCTGACAAGTCGCAAGTAAAATTTGCACCACACAAATGCCAGGAAATGACATCGCCACCTAAGAATCTAACCATCTCCTCCTTAACATCTGGGGAAGTCCATTGACCGGAAATTGAACTGGATTAGCCATATAAATACAGTGGCTATAAGAGCAGGTCAGAGATTAGAAATCCTACAGCAAATACCTCGCCTCCTGACTCCTCAACGCCTGTCCACTTCTTAGAAGGCAGAATTCAGGAGTGTAACTGAATAAACACCTCTTGCCTGGAGTGCAGCTCCAATAATGTTCAAAACGTTTGAGAACATCTGGGACAAAGCAGCCCATTTGTTTGGCACCACATCCACTAAAATCCAGTCCTTTCGCCACCAGCACTCAATAGCAGCAATGTAAACCATCTACAAAATGCATTCCAGATATTCACCAAAGCTCCTCACACAGCACCTCCCTTACCCACAACCACTAACCTGGGACCAGAATAACAGATACATGGGAAAACCCACACTTGCAAGTTCCCCTCCAAGCCACTCACCTCCTGACCTGGAAATATGTCACTTTTCCTTCAGTGTCGTTGAATCAAAATTCCAAAGCTCCTTCCCCAGTGGCATTGTTGATCTACCTACTCCAAATGAATTGCAATGTTTTGAGAACGCACTCACCATCACCTTCTTGAGGATAATTAGGAAAGGGCAATAAATGTTGACTCAGTCAGTGACACCCACGTCCCATGAATGAATAAAAGGACATGCTTCCTGTTGTAGATAATTTGTGCATTCTTCAGATGAAAACAAGTGCCTGCCTGTGTGATTGAAAACTTCATTGTAATTTGGAGACAGCTGCTGAACAAATACCACTGAAGTAAATTCTCATTTGGAACTCTGTGACATGGGGCAGATCTATTATTATCATCCAGGATACCTGAGAATAGTGGGATTGATCAATAATTGCAAATGTTGGATGGATTTGGGCTACATCATAATTATAGATACATAGTACTTAAACCTGATTTCCTATGATATTTTATGGCCCTGCTTTGTGTCCCAGTTACAAATCTGTCACTGAAAATGTGCAGAAAATCCTAGGCTCCGCAATGCATCTAGTTTTTTAAACTGCGAATGTAATGTGATTCGTTTTAAAGGAGCAACCGATTATGCCTTTTGTGATTTGGCATAATTAGCCCATGGAAATAATACCACAGGTAGATGGGTTCTATCGAGTCAGATAGCTTATGTTTATTCACAACACTTTTTACATGGCTGTGGCAGCGCACACTTAACCGTTCTTTGTTGTACTGATGTTCCTGTTCATTACATAACTGACTGATTGAAGACATTTTACTGACTCTATGACTTAGCAAACATGACTGCAGGTGAGATAAGGACATTAGTACTGAAGGGTCACATACGATGATGTTAGTTAACTGTATTAAAGGTACAGGCCTCTCTGTTGGAATCTGTATCAAATAGCATATGTGCAGTTGTTGCCTGACATAAAAGCTTAAGTATCTGAGTCATCATCCTTTGTGACAGGTAGTTGATGATATACAGTTCAGAAATGTCATTGATTTCTCCACATGTCTTAATCATGACATATTGCAATACCAGATCACCTAGGCTGGATATAACAATCTTGCATTTTTCATCAATCCTATCTGCTTTTGCAAAAATATTGGACTCCTTTGCTTTGTCCTGGTTTAAGTTGAGAAAACTGTCTACATGTCCACTGACCACACTGTTGTGCTATTTTGTCCCTTGCTTCCAACAGTACATCATGCATATGTTCTTGGTAGGTGAGAGTATAGGAAGGAAGTACTATGTGGATCTGACTCCAAAGCATGAGAGCTGTCAGCGAGGGTAAACAATTGCCTGGATGACTAGCATGTAGATTTAACATAGCTATCTGAAAATCTTGTCAAGTTACTTTACATTTGATGATTCTAGATTGTACAGTTTGAATACTGCATTCTGTGACATTGTTCGACTGAGCCAGTGAGGAAAGGAGGAAATACATTGAACACCCCATTTCTTGCACATGGCTTGGTCAGATAAGATTTGTTGAAGTACGTTGAGGATATTGTCTTTGCCTGTCAAGATGTCAACAAGCATTACACTATTGGTATCACTAATTTGATGAAAGGAAATTGGGTGGAATTGTGAGTCATTAAAATGTAATGCAGTCCTTGGACGAAAATATCATTTGAAATATTACACCAATTACTTGGAAGGAATCTTAGCCATAAGAAGCCGTAAAAATCCCTACAGTGTGGAAATAAACCATTCTGCCCAACAAGGCCACACTGCCCCCCCAAAGAGCATCCCACCCACACTCATTCCCCTACCCCTGCATTTCCTATGTCTAACCTACCTAACCTAAACATCCCTGAATCTTGTGTGGAAGGATAGTTTCTTCTGATTATTGCAGTTGTTGGGGTTAACATGTTTGATAAAACTTGACTAATTGATAGATGAGATAACAAGGTGTAGAGCTGGATGAACACAGCAGGCCAAGCAGCATCAGAGAAGCAGGAAAGCTGACGTTTCAGGTCTAGACCCTTCTTCAGAAATGGGGGAGGGGAAGGGGATTCTGAAATAAATAGGGAGAGAGGGGGAGGTGGATAGAAGATGGATAGAGGAGAAGATAGGTGGAGAGGAGACAGACAGGTCAAAGAGGTGGGAATGGAACCAGTAAAGGTGACTGTAGGTGGGGAGTTAGGGAGGAGATAGGTCAGTCCAGGGAGCACGGACAGGTCAGGGGGGCGGGATGAGGCTAGTAGGTAGGAGATGGGGGTGGGGCTTGAGGTGGGAGGAGGGCATAGGTGGGAGGAAGGACAGGTTAGGGAGGCGGGGACAATTTGGGCTGTTTTGGGATGCGGTTCGGGTAGGGTAGATTTTGAAGCTTGTGAAGTCCACATTGATACCATTGGGCTGCAGGATTCCCAAGCGAAATATGAGGTGCTGTTCCTGCAACCTTTGGTTGGTATCGTTGTGGCACTGCAGAAGGCCCAGGATGGACCTGTCGTTTGAGGAATGGAAGGGGGAGTTGAAATGGTTCACAACTGGGAGGTGCAGTTGTTTAGTGCGAACCAAGTGTAAGTCTGATTGATAAATGCCCTGATTTATACCAGGCCAATAAATGGATTCACATGTCAATCTTTTTTTTTTATTTATGCACATATAATCTTTTGTATGTACTCTAACATGCATTGACTTAGGGCTTGCAAAGCTACAACTGTTTACCTTTAACAGCTACAGACTAATAAACAAAGTGGCTCCAACAGCAGGTCAGAGGCTCAGAATACTTAAATGAGTAACTCACTTCCTGATTCCACAAAGCTTATCCACCATCTGTAAGGCACAAATCAGGAGTGTGATGGAATACTCTTCATTTGTCTGGAAGAGTGTGCCTCCAGCAACACATAGGAAGCATAACACCATCCAGGACAAGACGGCCACTTGATTGGCATAACATCCATAAATATCCATCCTTTCTACCAGCAATGTGCAATATCAACAGAGTACCAGTTACAAGGCTCACTGCAAAAATTCACCAATGCTCCTTAGACAACAATTTCCAAACCCATGGCCACTAACATCTGAAAGAACAATGTAAGCAAATACATGGGAACACCACCACCTGCAATTTTCCCTCCAAATCACTCACCATCCATTTTGGAAATATATTGTTGTTCCTTCACTATCACTGGGTCAAAATACTGGTAATTTCTTGCTAACAGCATCTAAAGCAAATAGACTGCAGCGATTCAAGAAGGCAGTTCACCCCCAACTTCAATAGAGAAGCAGGGGCAGACATTTAAGGGAATATTTCAAATATTCAAAATGAGTATATTCCTACTATAAAGAAAAATTCTAAGAGCAGAAACCACATTATGTGGTTGACAAAAGAAGCTACGGAGAGCATCAGACTTGATAAAAAGTGTGTAATTGCGCAAAGGTGAATGGTAAGTCAGATAATTGGGAAGAATATAAATAAATGAGAATGACTGCAATTTGATCAAGAGAAAGAAACTGGAGTGTAGCAGGAAGCTAGCAACAAACATACAAAAAAATGGACAGCAAAGAGTTTCTACAGATATCTCAAAAAGAAGAAAGTGAATCATGTGAGTGCAGGTTCCCAACTAAGCTAGAATGAGGAATTTACAACTGATGATAAGAAAATGGTGAAAGAAATGAACAAGTATTTTGTTTTTGTTTTCCGTATAGGGAACACAAGAGTTGATCCTGGTACTAATTGTAGAGGGAGGTGATGGCCTACTGGTATTAATGTTGGCCTGTTAAGGCAGCATTAACAAGCCATAGCAGATGATGGAATTTGAATTCAATAAAAATCTGGAATGAAGAGCCTAATGATGACCATGAAACAGTTGTCAAGAAAAAAATCCATCTGGTTCACTAATGTCTCTTTAAGGAAGGAAACTGCCATTCTTACCTGGTCTGGCCTACATTTAACCCCAGACCCACAGCAATGTGGTTGACTCTTAACTGCCTTCTGGGAAGTTAGGGATGGGCAATAAATGCTGGCCTAGCCAGTGACAAACGCATCCCATGAATGATTTTTTAAAAAATGTCATGGTTTGTAAGATAGAGGAGAACTTAGTGAAATTACAATCATAAGGGAATCAGTATTGAGCTGCAGGATAGCGATTTTTCAGATTCTGATGACTTCGTCCCAAGGTCTTAAAAGAGTTGGCTAATGAGATTTATTGGTGCTGCATTTTTAAAAAAATCATTAAATTCTGGGAAGGTTCGATCAGAATAAAAAGTAACAAATATAGCCTCTCTTTTGAAGGCGGATGGAGGCAGAAAACAGGAAACTACAGGCAAGTTAGCCCAATGATAGGAAGGTGTGAAAATTGATCATTAACGAAGTTATAGCTGAGAGTTTAGAATAATTCAATGTAACTGGAAATTTTTTTGAAACCAATTTGTTAGAGTTTTTTGAAGACTCACATTCAGGTCACTTGTGGTAAGGTGATAGTGTCCTACTTCTGATCCAGGTGGGTCTAGTTTAGCTTAGGATTATGTTCAGCATGGACTGGTTGGAGTCTGTTTTTATGCTGTATGACTCTATGAGGCCCAGGTTCAAATTCGATCTGCTGTGGAGGTGTGTAATAAAATCTCTGAACATTTTGATTTAAAAATATCTGAAGAAGTAATGTTCCCTGTGGATAAGGGGGTACCTTTTGATGTCCTGTACAAGGTTAATGACAAGATGCTTTATAAAAGGCTATGATTTGAAGTATAAGTATGTGGTGCAGCGATAACCTAGTAGACTGAATTAAAGATTGGCTGGCTGGCAATAAAAAAAACAATGAATATGTATAAGAAAATATTTTTTCTGATTAACAGGTTGTGACGAGAGGAGTCCGATAAACATTTGTGTTGGGCCTTGTTTTCTTATCATTTATATCAACGACTCAGGTAAGGGAAGTAATGATGAGATCGCTAAATTTACAGATGATGCAAAGAAAGTTTACACAAAATGTTGTGATGGGAATGTGGAATTCGAAACACAAAAGAATCAGCCATGACGTTATTGAATGGCGCAGCAGGCTTGAGGGCCCAAATCGCCTGTTTCTGCTGCTAATTCATATGTTTGTGGGGAAGAATTAGAACGCCAGCCATCAACTAATCAATAAATAAATTAATAAACAATTCACTGTTCACTAACAAATTTTTTAAAAAATGAATAGATTGTTTGTTACCAACAAATAAATAAACTAAAGAAACTAGCTGCTCTAAATTATTAACAATTCTGGTGACTATGACAGAAAAGTAATTAATTTAGAAATAAGCACCAATGGATTAATTATTAATAGAACATCTGCCATCGGGAAATTAAAAAAGCACATGAGAATGGCAGGTAGCAAGAACTTAAATAATGTGCAAAACATACTGATCTGTACTTTTTAATACATTCACAGGATGTAGGAATTTGTAGTTAAGCTGACATTTATCATCTAGCCTAGTCATCTGAATTGTTATTGAACTCCTGCATTCAGTCTTTGCAGCAGATTAATACAACTGAATGGCTTTCTAGGACAGCTTAGAGGACAGTAAAGTGTCAACCACATTGGTCTCAGACTGGAGCCGCATACAGAATGTACCAGTAAGTTCTACAGACTTTTTTTTCCCTGGAGGATTTTAGTTCACTGATGGGATTTCATGACATGCAATTACTTCATTATCTTTTTCCAGACACGAGCTTTTTTATTTGCAGATTTTTAACAAACTAAATTAAAATTCTAAACTGCCATTGTGGTACAGGTTAACTTTCAACCACACTCAGAAATACCATGCGCTTGTGGCTGATCAGTTCTGGGATCACCTGATCATCATGGTCAAACCAGTCTTGGTGTTTCTTAGTTAAGTGACTGACCGAGTTTTTCGCAGGCACTGATGATGGCGGCCTTGTGGGTGGAGCAAAGGCTGTTGGAATCCTGCGACTCTGTGCTGCTGTGGGTTGTTGGGTTTGTGGAGAGGAGTTAGTTGTATGAGGCTATCTTTTCAGTGCCTCGATGTTGAATGTCTTGCGGCACTACTTCTGTTGTCTCCACTTTGGCAGGGCTATATTTCTGTTGATCCTGTATTGGATCAGGTGTTGGTCTGTCCAGCAGTCGGTGGTTCCTGTCATGGCGCAACTGATTCTAACATCTTTCCAATCCCTCACTCTGACCATGATGTCGTCAAGGAGGGGTCAGTGTTTGGAGCCCGGGTGTTGCCACATTGTTTCATATTTGTCCCCTTGGCGGAGCAGTGTATTGGTGATGAAGAGGTTGTGTTTGCGGCATTTGGTCAGGAGAAAGGTCCTGTTGGAGTTTTGCCTCCCTACTCCCTCTTTCCTGATTACATTGTCCCAAAGGTCTGCACTTCTGGTGTTGAAGTTGCCGATGACGATTAGTTTGTCCACTGCAGGGACCCGTCAGAGATATTCACCAAGGGTGGAGTAGAATTTGTCAATGTCCTCAGCTGCTGCATCAAGCATTGGCGCATCTGCACTGAATACTGTTACACACTGGCTCCAAGCAAAGGAAGAGAAAAGGCAGACCTACAGGTGACTGAAGGCCAAGATCCAACAATGACCCAGTGACATAAAGAACATATGGTGGGTGGAGAAAGCACTGGAGACCTAACAAATGGCTGAAAACCATGACATGCAGGGTTTCTTCTGTGCTGTCAAGACCACCTACAGACCAAGCATCCAAGGCCCCACCCCGCTGCTGGCCAAGGACAGGGTCACTTTTAGCAAAGATAAAGAAGCCATCAAACAATGCTGGGGGAGGGGGCGGGGGTACGTGCAACCATTTCAGAGACCTCCTCAACTAGGGCTTTGTTGTTGATCCTTGACTGCATCCACAGCAGACAACATGCCACAAGCTCAGCAACACTTCAGTCCTGCACAAAGTAGAGAAGACCATCTGCCAGCTCAAGAATAACAAGGCTGCTGTACCAGAAGGTATCCCCGCTGAGGCATTGAAGTGCGGAGGCAAAGGGCTCTTGCTGCAGCTACACACCCTTGTCTGCCTTACCTGGAAGGAGGAGAGCATCCTGGGAGAGCCACGCGATGCCACAGTCATGAACATTTTCAAAAAAAAGGAAACAAATTGGACTGCGGTAACTGCAGGGGAATCTCCTTGCTGTTGACAGTTGGAAAAGTCATCACCAAGATCCTCCTCAACCGGTTCCTCACTGTGGCTGAGGAACCTCTTTCAGAATCACAACATGGCTTTCGGCCATGGAGGGGCACAATGGGCATGATTTTCACCCCACGACAGCTGCAGGAGAAATGCAGAGAAAAGAACCTACCCCTGTACGCGGCCTTCTTCGACTTTACAAATGCCTCCGACACCATCAACTGGGAAGCATTAGGGAGCGTCCTTCTCCACTTTGGCTGCACCACAAAGTTTGTCCTGTCCTTCACCCGCTCCAAAATGATATTGAAGTCGTGATAATGACAATTGGTTCCACCACCAAACTATTCCCCATTCCCATTGGTGCCTAGCAGGGTTGCATCATGCCCCAACACTGTTCTCGATCTACCTCGCTCCAATGCTTTACCTCACTGCCAACAAGCTCTCTGCTGGAGTGAAGCTAACTTATAGAACCTGTGAAAAATTATTCAACCTTCGCTACCTTCAAGCCAAAACCAAAGTCACCTCAACCAGTATCATTGAGCTGCAGTAGGCAGGTGATGCTTATCTATGCGCATTCTTAGAGGGTGTACTCCAGACCATCATTAGTATCTTTACGGATGCCTATGAGAGCATGGGTCTCACACTGAATATCTGCACGATAAAGGTCCTCCACCGACCTGGCCCAGCACTGCAGAGTGAATCCCTGATCATCTCGATCCATGAGGAGGCCTTAGAAAATGCTGGTCACTTCCAATACTGAGGGAGTGTCCTGTTGACCAAGGCAGATATTGATAAAGAGATCCAGCACTGCCTCCCGTCTGCTGATGCAGCCTTTGGCCTCCTGAGGACAACAACATCAGATCCAGCACCAAGATCATGGCATACTGAGCTGTGGTGGTTCCTGCCCTCCTATATGGCTCTGAGCTGTGGACTGTCTACAGCAGACACCTCAATACACTGGAGCAGTAGCACCAATGCTGCCTGCACAAGATCCAGTGATTCCACTGGTACCAAAACCAATGTCCTTGATCAAGCCAATATCCCTAGCATTGAGGCACTGACCACCCTTGATTGGCTATGACGTGCTGCACATATCATCCACATGACTGACATGAAACTTCCCAAGCAGGTGCTCTACTCACAGCTTCTAGATGCCAGGCGAGCCCCAGGTGGCCAGAGGAAGCGCTTCGGTGGGGGGGTACCCTCAAGGCCTCACTGGCAAAGTGCGGCTTTCCCACAGCCACCTGGGAATCACTGGCCCAAAACCATCCGAGTGGAGGAGGGGCATTCGGGAAGGCTTCAAGCACCTCCGGACTTGTGGTTGGGAATAAGCGGAAACCAGGCAAAAACCACGTAAGGAGAGCACATCCACAACAACGCCCCAGCCATCGTCTTCCACCACCACCTTTTGCCCCAAGTGTGGCAGATTCTGTGGTACAGCCACATATGACCCACCTTCAGAGACGAAGAGAATTATTCACGTCTGCGTTTGTATCCTTGTGATTGAAAATCATATTTGCTTATTTTTCTCGCATTTAATACGTCATAAAGCTCTTTCACTCAAGAAAACTTTACAGTTGGCTCTCCTTCATTTTTGGTTAACTAAGTTTAATTGAAGTGTGATAACTGTTGCTAAAATAAATAAAGAAAATATATGCCTTGAGACCAACCAAGATTGTGTAAAAAAAAGCTGGGAGCAGGGATGACCCCTCCTCACTTACTCATAATAATTTTAGCCCTTTAGTGCGACATCACCACAGGCAAATGCCAGTAGCAGAAAACAAAATTTTCCTTCAAAAGCTATTGTGGAAAAAAAACCTGTAAGAAACTCCTCAGAAGGATTGAATGTGATAGCTAAACATCTAAAGGTTGATTCCACTGAAAGCCAGAGAAACAGAGATTACAAATTGGATGGCAAAACGTTTGGAGCTAGAATTGGAAAATAATGTAACAGATAAATGAAACTGGAGTGGCAGAGATAAGAATTTAGAGCATGAATAAGTGTAATGCAAATACAGAGAGCTGGAAATCCGAAACAGAGTGATTCCATTATTTTGTACAAGTTAACTAAACTGAAGCAGATATAGTTGTCACTGTGTTCCTGAACATTACGAAGAGTAAAGCTTCTAAGCTCCTGAAGCATCTGGTACAGCCAGGAAATCTGGTATCCAAAACTTATGATGAAGTAGTAAGAATCCTACAGAACAATTTTTCATCAAAACCATTTGTGACCGCTGAAAGATTTGGATGGAATCAGCATGATGGTAATGCTATCTACTTGTTTGTAATGATTTTAAAGAAGTTAGTAGAATTTCATAAATTTGGAGGCAACTTAAATGATACTATAGAGACAGACTGGATTTTTGGTTTAAAATGTGAAGTAAACCAGAAAAGATTACTGATCGAAAGGAGCCGAGATTTGAAGAAAGGACTGGAAATAACAACTTCACTTGAACTAGCAGCCAACAAAGCACCACGGCTAAGCTTGAAATCGAGAGTTCACAAAATGGCAGCTGAGTGTCGAACACCAATACAGACTTATAAATATCATTGTTGTGGAAAAATAGGTCACCCAGAAGCAAACTATTGATATAAAGAAGCAGGAAGCAGAAACTGTGACAAGTAAGGGCATGTGAAGTGGACATGTTTGAGAAAGAAATGTGAACACATACAGCAAAAGTACTGAAACCAAAGAGTAGGAAGAAAAGCCACATCAAACAAAAAGGGCATGAGAAAAGCACAAACTCAGTCCAAAAAAGATTTGTTATTGTACACGCTGACCATTGCTGGTGACACCAACCAATTTTGGGTCACTCCCTGAATGCCAAACTGATAAGAATGGAGATAAACACTGGAATGGTGATTTCATTGACATCTGAAAGTGGATATCAGAAGCTGCTAAGGCACATTGTGCTGCAACTCTCAAAAATTGTGCGATGAACATACAGAGGCAAAATGGTGCCTTTAAGGGATTGTATATAAATGGAAATACAGTCAAGTCTAAAGGTTTATCTTTACACATTATCAAAGGAAATTTTATAGCTTTTTTGGAAGAATGTGGTTGGAGAAAATCAAACTCAACTGGGCTGAAGGAAATTGCTTGTCAGATTCTGAAACAGATCTATCACAAATTCTAAAGAAACACAGCATTGTTTTTCATGGGCATCTGGGAAACATGAAAAAAGATCTCTGTCAAATTGAAAATCAAGGTTGAAAATCAAGCAAAATGCTGCAAGGCTAGAACAGTGCTTAATGTATTTGGACCAAAGATCGATACAGAATTTGAGGGGCTGGTCAAAACTAGAGTCCTTAAATTAGTAAATGTGAGTAATTAGGCCATGCTTATCTTACCAGTGTTGAAGAAAGCTGGGTTGGTATGGACTAGCATTGATTTTTAAGGTCAGTATTATTCTGGTACTGTGTGCTGAACAGTAGCCTTTGACTTTAGTTGGTGACCTATTTGTTGGACAAGCTAGAGGTCAGCTTTTCAATAAAATTGATCTTTGTCGAGCCTATCTCTAGATGAATGTATATTCTGAGTCACAGAAATACTTGAAGATTGTAACATAAACAGGAGTCTTCAAACACACGGAACTTCTATTTGGAACCATATCTGCCCCAAGATCAGACTTTAAGTGAATTGGAAGGAGTCTATTTTAGATGACATTTAGTGAATCAAATTAATTAAAAAGAGTGGTCTATAATTAAGCTGTTACTCTGTAGAGACTTGAAGATCATGGGCTAAGAGTGAGGAAAGACAAATACAAATACATAACTGAGGCATCAACACCTATAAACATAATCCAACTACAATCATTCTTGGGTTTTCTCAGTTACTAGAACAAGTTTGTCCCAAATCTTGCAATCATTCATAAGCTGTTGAGCAACTGATTATGCTTAAACAAGAATTGGAAATGGGAAGATCAATGTGAAAGAGTTTTAACACAAACCAAAAAGGCTTTATTAGCGATGTATCACCATATAGAGTGGGAGCAGTCATTTCTCACATATTATCCAATGGTGAAGATAAACCAATAACTTTTGTATCAAGTTTGTTAAGCAAAACAGAAATGTACCATGCACTGATAGAGAAAGAAGATTGAGGAATCACTTTTGGCGTTAATGATTCCACCAAGCCTTGTGTGAACACAAATTTGCCCTACTAATTGATCACAGACCAATGGCCACAATATTTGTGCCTCAAGCATAGATACCTTCTCTAGCAGAGAGCTGTATGCAGAGCCGGGCATTTTTGCTATCAGCTTAACATTAAATAATTAAGTTTCAGCAGTCCAAATTATCTGGGAATGCTGAGGGGCTCTCTAGATTACTTTTGCCCAATGATTTGGCTACAAACTGTCCTAATGTGGATATCTTCTACTTTGAACAAGTAGAGTGCATCCTGGTAATGGCAGGACAGATTAAGAATGATATGATCCACTACTGTTAAAAATGATGGACATGGCCCAAGGTCACAGGAATAACACAAGAAATGAAGCCATATTACACATGGCTAGAACTATCCATACAAACAGGATATCTCCCAGGGGGAGTGATGGTTATTATTCCAGCAAAGCTCAGAAAAGATGTGTTTGATCAACTACACAAATGTCACTGCAGCATTGTCAGAAGAAGAAGAAGAAAGCCAGAAGCTATTTTTGGTAGTCAGGGCTCAACTTCAAAATTGGGGAGAAGGCAGAAATATGTACAGAAAAGCCAAAGAACTGCAGATGCTGAAAATCAGAAACAAAAATGGAAATTTTTAGGAAATCTCAGCAGGTTTGGCAGCATCTTTACAGAGAAAGAAGACTTAACATTTTGGGTCCAGTGACCCTGCTTCAGAACTGATTGTAGCTCGGAAAGTTTGGTATATATGCACTTTTGGAAGATGGGGAAGTGGGGCGAGGGAGTGGGATTAGGAGTAAAGGCTACATGGAGCTGGAGCCCAGAGAAAGAGAAAAACAGTAGTACATATGTACAGTTTCAGCAAGAGTTTGCAGACTACCACCAGTAATGCCGTTACACCCAAGGGAATAGCCAGACAGGCTATAGCAAAGAATTTATATTGACTACACAAGACCTTCTGAAGGGTAAATGTTCTTCATTATGATTGACACATAAACTAAATGGCCTGGAGTTGCAATTGTGATGATTGAAAGATTAGAGAAGAACTTTACGAGGTTAGGTTATCTGGAAAAAAAACTTCTTGTGATGATGATCCACCTTAGTTTATAACGCAACAGTTTATGGACTATTAAAAGCAGATCAGAATTAAGCATATCTAATCAGCTCTTTATCAGTCAGCCACAAATATTTTGGCAGGGAGGTTTGTTCAGACAATAAAACAGGTCTTAAGGAAAACTTGAGAAAAAGGATTCCTATCCAAAAGTCTAAGACAATTTTTGTTAATATACTGGAACACAACCCACTCATAGACTGGAAGTTCTCTGGGATTCCTCATGGTAAAGCTACAGTTGTGCATGACATTTGATTTGCTGAAACCACTGAATGAAAGATATTGTTGAGAGGAAACAACAGAATCATGATTTCCAATGAAAGACCAAGCCCAAATGCATGCTTTGCCAATCCTTCTTAATCTTTTTGGAAATAACTGTATCACTGGTGAGAAGTGGGTACCAGCCTTTATTGTAGCATAGACTGGACATGTCTACACCATACGGACATGTGGCGATGTACAATAGAAGAAAACAACATGCAGATCAACTCTTTGCAATGGAATAAATGTGCTAGAGACACACATTAATTGAAGGTCCACAAAACATTCTGTCAAATAAAGACCAGGATATATCTGAGAACAGAACAGTAACTGGAGCACCTGAGGGAGACAGTACCTTACTAGAGAATACCATGACATTGTGTAAATCTTCAAACATTTAGTCATAACAAGAGCAGACAGCAACAGATGATGTTTCTAGTACACCTAAATCACCAGAGGTTAAAAACAACAAGAAAGTTAAACAAACTCATGAAGTGCCGATGGCCAGATGGGGAACAGTGTCTTCCAGAATATCATACCTACTGACTGTTGTATGTATTATTGTAAATATTGTGAACGCTTTTGTTGCAAGAACCTCTGATGTAAAAGGGAAGGGATGTTATGAATTTTCTTGCACGGTGGATCATCAGCTTAAGAGACCAATTATGTGACATCACAAAGACATCACTGATCATTTTGCGTAAGGAACAACCTTGCTGTCTACAAAGTGAACACCTCTTTAATAAAGCTCCTACTGTTGGTTCGCACTTGAGCTTCCTGGTCCTTCTTAAAAGATAATATGCAATTTCCTTAAAATTCATACTGCTGGGGTGTCCCAGAAATTGCTGGCATCCCTGATGCCAGAGCTATCTTTAAAAGGTCATTGTACATCTTGACAGTGTACTGAATAGTGAAAATAATCTAAAGCTTTCAACTTCCGAATAACTAAAATGGCTGCTTTAAAGCCTGAAAAGCCTAGGCAACATATGTGAAATATACAAAACTCACTGCATCAGAATTGTTAACTTAATAAAGAAGCACTGATGCTCAGGCACCAAGAAATTCACACTTGCAAAGTGCACATATTGAAAGATTAAAGGTCACCTTTAACTATCCAGCTTAGAATAAAACACTGACACAGGTACCAGAATCCACAAAGGACTGTTTATCAAAAGTAAACATAGAGCAACAAAGGAGAATGAAAGCAACGTGGATTGATAACAACAAAGACACTGAAAGTTCTTCTCTCTCTCTCTCGCTTTCTCTCAAAGTCAGAAGTTAACGCTGATGAAAACGTAACTCAGAAAAAACTACCATACACCGAGAAGTCAAGGTTTGCTGCAACTTCACCAATCCTGAGGAGACAAGATGAAAGCTAAATAGTTGGCCCCAGCTTTCACTCTCACAACTCAAGGACTTTAAAATCTTTAAACTATAATTATCTTTACATTCCCATCTGCACTAGTGACCCCTGTCCACACCTCTTCACAAATGTTATTACCTTTGTTTGTGTGCATGTGTTTAATGCCATGTTTTCTTAGATTCTCGGGTTTAAAAGGTAATAAAGCTCAATTCTCGTTCACTCAAGTACAATTCTAAAAATGACTCTCCTTTATTTTTGTTTGGGTTAACACAGTCTAATTGAAGTGTGATAGCCAAGTCCTAAAATATTTAGTCATTTATTGAAAAAGATATTTGTTGTGTCAAACTGAAAGGAGATTTATATTCAGGGAGTTAATCACCCCATCACAACTGATCATAACATGCTGTTTAATCAAGAATAAAGGTAGTCATACCAGAAACAGTGTCAGGCATACTTATAGATGAGATGGCGGAGTACAGGAGCACATGCTTGCTAAATAGCAGAAGCAGCATGTTATAGACATCCATGTGCTCCCACAACCAAACGTTTAAATCAAAAAATAGAATGGTAATTTATTGTCACTTGTACTTTGACAACAAATGCAGCAAAAAGTGTTTAAGTCACCATTCTCCAGCACCTACATTAATAACAGAAATCACATATAAAAAAAGACAAAGCCCATCTTTGTTCAATTCATGGCTCATGGTTTCCCAAGGTCTAGAAGAAGACAGGAACCACATTCTCCACCACTGCAGAAAGCCAACATCAAAACCACCGAATCTTAGACCTTTAGAATCCTGGGCCAGTAGGCCATGCTGCAGAAGCAGACTGCCACACCGAGCCATAGGAATCTTCAACTGGAAGATGCTGCAGAAGCTACGTCAAAGAATCCCGGGCCATTGAAATCCTAGGCCTAATCCACTATGCCACTGAATGAAGTAGACCACCTCTCTGAGGACATACTAGGTATTATCCACAGTAGCCACAAGGAATGGGCAACACTGCCTTTGCCACTGCAGCAGCCTCCCAAAACATCCTTCCTCCACTGAAGCCATTAAAAGAAAGTAAGACGAATTTTGATGTTAACATAAATAAATGAAAACAAATTTTAAAAAGGAAGGATGCAGCAGGCCTGGTAATCAGAAGCAGATGGGCTCAGGAGTCCAAACACTTCCTCCTATCTTGCTGCCACCATCTTGAACACTCTGCAGTCCTACTACATGCAAATGATATCATAGAATCATTTCACCAGAGACAGAGGCCATGTTGCTTGTGTCTCAGAGGACCCACTGAATGTGCCATGAAAGTGAGCATAACATTCTGGCCAATATCTAAAGGGGTGCAAAAGCAGAACTTAGAAAGCACTTCAATATGCATTTGAAGTACTCATTCCACTAAATTGTTTTTTGTTTGATAACATTTTCTCTTTTAGAAAAAGAGTTATTTGGAAAATAAATCCTTTTTTTCATACAATAGTCCCAAAAGATATATTATGAAGTGTGGCTATGTGGACAAATTACCCAACAATAAACACTGAAACACAATGTAAATTATCCGCCCATTGTAAAATATGTTAACAACATTGTTGCGTTGAGTAGAGTTACGCAAACATCAATGAAGTAAATTATTTTACTATTGACTTTAAATTCACAGGTTTGCAACAAAGTTCCATCATAAATTATAAAAGTGGTTCATGAATAATAGCACTACCTCTCCTCAAATGATTAAAAATTAGATGAATAGGACTAGTTACTTTCACCTTGGAGAATGGTTTCCTAAGACCATCAGTGAAACTACGATTGATTGATCCAAAATGTGTTTACATTCTCGACCTGTTCACACTGTGGATTCTCTCTTTAAGAACAGTTCATGAAATATTCAGGAATTGGAATAATTGAATGCTTCAATGGAAGAAGTTCAATTCCCAAGTCAGTGAGTAGATAAATATCTGACTTTCTAAACTAAGTTGAAAACATTTGAAAATAGCATTTCTTTAAGAGAATGCACTAATGTTTAACTTAATTTTCTATTATTGTTTGTTTAATTGGCAAAAAGAAATTGCGGATGCAAGTGTAGAACTCATGTTTGCTATTGTTACCAATTTGATCTTTGATGAATAATGAAACAGACCAATCTTTATTTTACAAAATATTTATCTGAATTGCTGACAGATACATTTCTACAGAATTGCGGTTTCAGTTTGACATGCATTCTTTCAAACTTTATTTCTCACTAATGTTCTCTACCAGTTTTTCTTCTTGTAGTGATTGGAACCACGGCCAGGTATTAGATTCTTGACTGAGGGTTTTACCCTGGGGCATTCAGCAGCCCTGGTTGACAGATATTAATCAGAGATTCATAAGATCGCCTTGGTCTAGAGACTGGGTCTGAGCAAGCTAGTCAGAGCCCATGTATTGTACACATGGTGGGCTACCAGCCTCTGTGCAGTTATTTCAGTGATGAAGAGAGAAAACAGCACGTGCCTGAGCGACAATTGTCTTTTCTGGCATCATGCCTTTACTTTGGAAGCTTGAATTGTTTGATCCAGCCACCAAAGATTGGACCCAATATGTAGAAAGAATGCCAAATTTTTCTGGGCAAATGACACTGGATCAGTTGAACAGCAACAAGTAATCCTTCTGAATGTTTCTGGGCCTGCAGCATTTTCGGTTATCAGAAAATCCTCCTGATTTTCACCCCAATAGGCTTGGGCCAAGCCTCCCACTGCAATCAGTGATAACTGCACCAAATGCTTCTCAAAGGAGACCAGAACCAAAGTTGTACCCCTAATCTGTAATGTTTCCTCCGTAAAAGTTCTCAGTCTGGCCGAGGTCTTGAACATTCTGAATGCATACAGTTATAAGTTGTAACACCATCTGGGAGGCCAAGTAACAAATGCAGATGCCTTGATCCACCTCCCACTGGTGGTGCCCCTAAAGAGCCCATTCTGGTTTTAAACTTTCTGGACAACCTTCCAGTCATAGCTGACAATATCAGGCTGTGGATACAAAAAGATCCGTTCCTAGCAAGACTAAAACAGCTGGTGGTGATGGGGGAAACAAAACGGCCAAAACCAGGAATGAAATCTTTCTGGAACCGACAAGACCAGATCACTGTAGAGGATGACATATCAGTATGGGGAGCAAGGGTGATTGTCCTGAGTAAAGGTCACTGCCTGATACTGGCTGCACTTCACCAGGGTCATCCAGGGATTTCCAAAATGAAGATGTTGGCAAGACATTATGTCTGGTGGCCAGTACTGGATGCTGACATAAATGTATTGGTGGGCCAGTGCCCAGAGTGCCAACAAAGACAGAAATTGAAGCCGTCGGTGCCCCCACATTTGAGGGAATGGCTGGGTAAACCCTGGACTCAGTTACACATTGACAACGCTAGTCCTTTCATGGGGTTAGTGTTCCTGGTCATTGCAGATGACCATTCAAAGTCGTTGGACATGCATAGAGTTCATTTAGCAAACTCAGGGGTGATGTTGAAAAGCTGCGAGTATCGTTTTCAATACATGGACTCACAGAAGTATCAGTAATGGAAAATGGGATGTCATTTACCAGCAGGGAATTTGAGTATTTCCTAAAGTCAAATGGCATTCAGCGTGCTCAGACAGCTCCATGGTCTAGCAGAAAGAGCAGTCCAAACATTGAAGGTGCACTTCAAGAAATAGTCCACAGCTTCATTCAATACTAAATTGTTCCGGCTCTCTACATAGATGCTACCAGACCTACTGAGCTTTTCCAGTGATTTCTGTTTTTGTTCAGGTTCCTGTTTGATTATAGGACAACCCCTCACTCATAGACAGGGATGGCTCCAGCAGAGTTGCTGATGGGGCAAAGACTCCACACCAGGTTAAACCTGATATTCCCAGACTTGGGGGAGAGGGTGAAACAGCAGCAGGAATGCTAAGGTTGGACACATGCCTCCTATAATTGAGAGAGGCAGGTTACGTCAGGGGACATAGAATACAAAAGCATGAAGTTACAATGAATCTTCATAATACAAGCTCAGCGTCAACTGGAGAACTGTATGCAGTTTTGGCCACATCACTTTAAGAATGCCATTTGATGGTGTTTAGGAGAAGTAGAGAATGGGATGCATAGGAATGGTTCCTGAGACAATGACCTTCAGTCACAAGGCTAGGATGGAGAAGTTGGAGCCAATTTCTTGAGAAACTAGAGAGTCATGAAGAGGTTTAATAAAAGTTTCCAAAATCCTGAGGGGCCTGAATGTGGTAAACAAGGTGACAATGTTCCCATTGAGAGAAGGATCAAGAAGGCAAATGTCAAGAAAAGCCAAGGCAACATAATGAAGAATTTGTTTCTACAGTGCATGGTTGTAACTGTGGTGGAGACATATTTTTTTTTCTTTATTCATTCACAGGTGAGGGCATTGCTGGCTAGGCAGCATTTATTGCCTATCCCTAATTGCCCAGAGGGCAGTTAAGAGTCAACCACAATGCTGTGGGTCTGGAGTCACATGTAGGCCAGACCAGGTAAGAATGGCAGTTTCCTTCCCTAAAGGGCATTAGTGAACCAGATGGGTTTTTCTAACAATCAACAATGGATTCACAGTCATCATTAGATTCTTAATTCCAGATATTTTATTGAATTCAAATTCCACCATCTGTTGTGGTGGGATTCGAATCCTGGTCTCCGGAAAATTATCCTGGTCTCTGGATTAACGGTCCAGTAGTAATACCACTAGGCCATCGCCTCCCCAATTCAATTTTCATCTTCAAAATGAAACTGAAAAAGTGCCTAAGAAAGAGAATTTCTAGGTCAATAAACTAAAGTAAGGAAATGGGACCAGTTGAGTTGCTGTTGCAGAGGGCCAGTATGGACATGACGGGTTGCATGCTCTCCTTCCCTGATGTAAACATTCTATAATTCTATGACCCCTAACTCAAAAAGGAGCTGGTCCATCTCCTCTTGATGATATATTGGGTCAGCAGCAAAAAAACAGCCTGCAATGCATTCCAAAGGCTCACAATTCCCTGGGAAAATAACTGCCAAACATTCAGTGTCCAGGGTGATAACAGATTTATAGCTGACAGTCACACTGTTTTAACAGCTACAAACAAGGTAGATAGGGAACAGAAGGGTCAAAAACTAATGGATACATTCTACCTGGTTCAAAAGGCACACGATTTATAGACAGTCAGGCAATGTGGCGTTTTATAAATTCCTACCTTAGAAGCAAAACCAGTCTGACTCCAAACCAAAACACAAACAGATTCTAAACAAAGCCTCATACCTAACATGCATTATCTGACCTAAAATGTCACTTCTTCTTTATACTGATAAAACGTTTAGTTGTCTCAGGACTGTGACTTAAAAGGAATACGGGCATTTACATATACATATTAATCAATTAAAACCTTCCAACTGATCAAAGCTTTAACAGCATCTCAGGTTTGTTTAGTACATCCTGATCTGTGGTGTGACCCTTTGACCTTTCACTTATAAATTCAGTCTCTGATACTACCTCTCCAACTAACACCTGAAGAAGGGGAGAGGCTCTGAAAACTTGTGTTTTCAAATAAACCTGTTGGACTATCACCTGGTGTCATGTGATTTCTGACATAAATGAAACTATGTGAGACAGTATCTGGAGCACCCTGCTTCCATAAGGACAAGTTGCATTCACATTAAGCGTGCTAACACGAATAGAAAAAAATTTATGATAACAAGGTGTAGAGCTGGATGAACACAGCAGGCCAAGCAGCATCAGAGGAGTAGAGGCCCGAAACGTCAGCCTTCCTGCTCCTCTGATGCTGCTTGGCCTGGTGTGTTCATCCAGCTCTACACCTTGTTATCTCAGATTCTCCAGCATCTGCATTTCCTACTATCTCTAGAAAAAATTTATGCCCAGATCAAGAAAGAATTCCTCGTTATTGTCTTTGTTTGTGAATGTTTCCATCAATATCTACCTGGAGGAGAAATCGAGACAATTGATCTGACCACAACTAACTTCAAAACTCTTTCCTCAAGCTGCTGCTTTCTGCTCCAAAATCTCTGCAAAGAATGTTACTACAGTTACAGAGGTATCACCTGGATGTGATAAATAAGCAACGGAAGTATGTATCACAGGTGTGGAGTTGAAAGCATCCCCCCACAGAACGAAAATAGATGTTACGTCAAAGTGTGCAATCTTCTGGATTCAATGCAAAGTGATTGCTCGTTATGTCTTGGAAGTAGAGACACTGAATTTAACAGACAAGCACCTTGATCAAATCAAGCAACTATCCGACAAGATGCAAACCTTTAACCATTGGGAGAAGCAGTGGTAAAACAATGTCCAGACAGCTGAAAGGATGCTAAAAGAGCATATTGGGCATTTAGCAAAGAATTGAGAGTCCAAGATCGCCTATTGTCCAACAGAAATAGTGTATTTAACTTGAAGGAGTAGAGAGGAGAGATACTAAAGTACATTAGTGCAAGCCACTGAGAAATTGAATCAATTCTGAGGAATGCAGAGGTTTGCTCCTCAACGAAATCAAGGACTATATCAGTCAGTGTACTGCTTGTAATGCAAACCAAGCGTCTGATGATATACAGTATCCCAGAAAGACCATGGATAAAACTGAGAATAGATCTCAGGAACTGATTACCTTCTCACACTAAACTACCATTCTCACTATTAGGATGTGGATGAATTGACTTCAATCAATGCCTCTGAGATTGTCAAATGCATAAAAGCAGACTTCAGCTATGATGCCATTCCCAACATTGTCATGAACATCAGTGATCCTCGGTTCATGTGTGAAGAGTTCAGTGGCTTAATGAAAGACTGGGAAATTCAACCCCACACATCATCTCCACATTATCCTCATCAAATGGAGAAGTTTGAGGTGGCAGTGAAATTCACCAAAGGAATCCCACAAAGATGGGACAAACACACCTACTGAAGGCATGAAAAGCAGTCCAGTCAAAAAATAATGTCAAGCTGCATACAAACTACTCCTCCAATATCAAAAAAGTCTTTTGAAGCTGGAACTAGTAACAGGTATAAATGAAAAATAAATCAAGACAAAATGACAGAAAGCCGAATTTCATTTTAACAAGACTGCAAAACCATTGCCAAAGTCAGGTCACAAGCATTCAATAATCTCAATAATGCTAGCCCAAGTGGCAACTTATGACCTGGAAACAGCAGCTGTCACTGTGAGCAGATGTGGTGGAAGTGAACCAACACGTATATCATTGCAACCTCAGGCACATTTGTACTACTGCAGAAGTTGTTCCTCAACTGCAGACATTGATGCTGTAAGCATCATGAGCGAGCACTTGGAGAGCAAGCAAACAGACCTAAGATGGTCCAGTCCATGAGCTGGGTACATGTCCTTGTGTGCAAAGTGCCGTTACAGTAGCATTCCACGAAAGCTGAAGCATTCTAAAGTGCAAAATGGTCGCGGAGAAGTATACTGTCAGCAGATGAGAGCTGTGCCATGATGATGCAGTGAGGGTGTCAGGTACCTGCTCTGACTCTCAACATTGGGAATTATTAGCATCTTGTTTCTGTCCAGCAGGAAGTGGAATAAAAGAGTGCATTTAAAGAGACAAGATTAAGAAATAATAAGAGTAGCAATGAGTGATGTACTCTGCTAAAAGGCCTCTCGCTGTTCACGAAAGGAATCTTATCTCAATATCAGGAACTTGCAGGGTGTAGTGGTACTGTCCCTAACTTTGAGCAAGGAGACCTGGGTTCAGGTCCCATCTGCTCCAGAGGTGTGTAATAAAATCTCTGAACAGGTTGATTTGAAAATATAAAGAACTTAGTTGGGAAATGTAACTTATTACACTGTGCTTCTGTTGTTAAGAAAAGCCTCACTCAACTTCTCATGCGATTCTCCAAAATTGCTCAACATAGTCCATTTCATGTAGGGCCTTGGAAAATTCTGCCCATTAACTCTATTTTGCTATCCTCAGTTGCTGCCTTTGACATGTTGAGCATTCTCAACACTTCATACTTTTGTTTCAGATTTCCAGCTTTTGCAGTATTTTATCTTTGACATAAAAAACATAGTTTGTTTTTGATGACTTACAGATTCATGTTAAATTCATAAATCTGCTTTTATTTTTCAACTAAATTCAAGTTCACAAACAGACCCAGTGGGATTTGAACTCACATTTTCTGAATTAGTCATCTAGGCCTTTGGATTACTAATTCAGTAATGTAACAGTATCACCAGGCTTAGCTGTGCTGCCCATTGTACCCTCTGATCACTGTAAATGAGTGCTTACGCATGTCATTTGTGTAGTTATGTGTTCCTGCTGAGACTGTATAATGTTGAACGAAACCATTAATGCATTTTGTTATAAATTGAGCTCTATTTTTTTCCCAGTTATTTTAAATTATCAAGTCATTATGGTGCCAGTTTCTAACTTCCACTACTTTTGTAACTTGGTGGATCACATTTTTGAAGGCTGCACAGGTATTGACTCCCCTTGCACAGTGCCAAAAGAGGTTGACTAGTGTACCATTAGTCTTGTGTGTATCATAAGTCCTTTTGACAAATCTTTTTCCTTGTCAGGATATTTTGTGAATACTTTAGTATCAACAGTTAAAGTTACCATGTTAGTGATTATAAATTGAATTCTAATCACAGAGAATTTCAATATTAGCATTGGCCTATTCTGAGATCTTTTCCAATCTCCCCATCATCAGGACAGCCATTCCCCAACTGAAGATGCTGTGACATAAATTGTCCATTTGCATCATTTAATTGATTTGAAGCTCTTCTTAAATGCTCTCTGCAACCTTATTGACTTCTCATTCTATGAGCTGAATCTTAGCATATTTTTACTCATTATCATTTTCATCAAATTTCATGGAGGATTTCCCTATATGAGGCCGAGCATGTTTTCTTGCATGATCACCCCAAACTCATCTCATTAGCTACCCACCAGGCCCCAATACATTTCTCGTCTGAGGCTAGCCCAATTCTCTTAATCACCATAGCCAGAGGTTATCACCCTTGCCGGGATATCACAGGATCCCCCGGTGCAAGCATTATCTTTAGGCTTTTTCCCAGAATGGGGAAATCAATTACTAGGGGTCACGATTTCAAGGTGAGAGGGGAAAAGTTTAAGGGAGGTATGGGTGGAGAGTTGTTTATGCAGAGGGTGGTGGGTGCCTGGAACACATTGCCAGTGGAGATGGTAGAGGCGGGCACGATAGCATCATTTAAGATGTATCTAGACAGATACATGAATGGGCAGGGAGCAGAGGGATACAGATCCTTGGAAAATAAGTGACAGGTTTAGATAGAGGATCTGGATCGACTCAGGCTTGGAGGGCCGAAGGGCCTGTTCCTGTGCTGTAATTTTCTTTGTTCTTTGTTCTTTGTTCTTGTGTGCTTCCAGTTCAACACTGCTGGTCTGAACCTGCCGAGTGCAGCTCATGATATTTTCCCTGGGCTTGGCAGATAGGGGAAATCAGTGCTCAGCTTTACCGACAAGGACCTGGAATTCCTGATGGATGGGCTGGAGCAGAGGACAGATGTCATCTTTCCCAAGGACTTTCAGAGAAATCCAGACCACCAGACTCTGCCAGACCCATCCTCTTTGTTGCTCACTGGGGACAATCTGGGGAACTTAGACTTAAAATGTGACATGAAGTTCTCTACTTTGAAATAGATGTTGCTTGACAGCTCATGAAATTCTCCCAAATTTATTGCCAATGCCCACATCATTCAGGGCATGGGACAATTCAGTTCTATGGTACTGATATGCCCAGTTGTTTGTTAAGGGTGCATGAGGCATTGCTGCTATTTTGGGTTGGTGCAAGTCCTTCAGGTTGGCAGACTCACTATCCACTGCTACTTTCTTCTTATATAACTTACCTTGAACAGTCTATTGCACTTTAGATCACCAACCTCAGGATTGGCACAGAGCCAGTAGGCTCCATTGCTAAGCAGGCTCCGTTCACCCCAGCTGCAGAAACAGGGAGTACATGAAGATATAGTGGGAGTGAGAGGAAAAAGAAAACTCGTTAAGGGCATTTTGGTGACACAGTTGATAATGCACTTTATATTATTTGGTGCATTTTAATAAATGGCACTGCTTTCTCCTTACATTTGGTTGTTTATCAGTCTGTCTAGTCTTCATGTAGCATGAGGTGCAGTGTCATGGCCACTCAGGATGTAACAGACCACCATGGGTTGATACCTGTGCGTATATAGAGGGCAATGGGTTCTGCTGATGTCTCATGTTACATCTCCATAGTTTCCCAGCCTCTGTGTCCACATATGCTGATGTAAGTGAGTTTCTCAGGGATTGTCTGGGGTAGGGAGATATGCAGCAAAAAGGAGGACATGTTTTAGGATGGCTGGGAATTCTGGACACTATAGATCTGTGTCCTGTTCATTGTGTGAGTTTTTGTGTAATGTTGTTTCCATTTAAAATGCTAACATTGATGGTTCCTGTCACCCCCTCCTTCACAAATCGAGACAATCTGTCTGTGGTCAGAACCATTTTCTTTCCAATTTACACATTTGATTTCCAGCATGACGGTAGGTGACAGTGTTCTTGGTCAGTCGTCTACAACTTCAGTCTATACACGTCAATGATACATTCAAATATCCAAATTCCCTTCCTGTGACTCTATAGGCTTTGTACCTTCCTTGGTTCTAAATCAACTACCGCATATGAGCCTGCACCTGCCCACCTTTCATCCCAGTCCCTGGTATATACAGTGACCGTGCCAAGTGTAGTCACATACTGTTCGCAATTTGAAGCCATGGTTCTCCTTCCAGTGGATGAGGCCTCTCAATACGATCCCTCTCCCATCTGTGCTTTACCATGTCCATCCTTGCAAATACTGATTCCTGCCCTCCTCTAACTTGTCAAGTCATCATCTGCAGCAGCATCATTGTCCTCCCCCACCCACTTTTCCTTAGTCTTTTGAGAAAGGACCCAATCGGCTGACTGTGGGCCTTGGGAGACCTAACCAGACAAATCCCTGACTGGTGCCTGTACATCATGTCCAACCGTGTTAGCCCTACTTGCCAGACTGGCCGCTACTGGAGCTGCATGACTGATCATGGTCCAGTCCCTGAACTACAGAGGCACGGACCCTCTGACTGAAAACACCCTTACAAGATGCCTGACCATGGCCAATCTTCTGGACTGTTATATCCACATTGGATTAAACTTCTTCCGGTGGAAGACATTAAAAGTTTTTTTTATGTTACAATTTAATGACCAATCATGACACTGTGGTCACGTCTCTTTTATTACTTTTAAGCCCTGAGGGAAATTTATAACTTTAATATTGGTGCTATGCATTGACTGCCTGTGTTACAAATCGTCATCAATCCACAAATCATTGGAAATGATCCGGAGGTTTCTATCATCAGCAGTTTAGTTTTATGCCTGTGTAACAAATTGAACATCAATCCCACCAATTGCTGGCTCCATTCACATCAGCTGACTCCAGTAGCTCAAGGGCTTTTTAGATTGCATGTGAGTCGTTTCAATATCTTACCAATTTCAGCTTGGATATGTGTTTCCTATTGTTAGTCCGCTTTTTTCATTTTCTCTGAACGACTAAAGAACTGTTTAATTAAGAATTTGCAGTTTGACTGCTCTGTCTTTTTTCAGCATGGTTTTCTACTCTTTCTTTGATAGAAACTTATCTAACCTTTAATATGAATTAACAACAAATTCATAAGAATTGATACCTTGCTGCTGCAGAATTCTGAGCCACAAGCCTGTCGATATACCCCCATTAACAAGCAAAAATCCCTAAGATATTACTTAATTACTTTTTCCAACTTTTAATTGTAATTCTAACTACCAGACTGATTCCCAGAATGGCAGGATTGACTTACAAAGAAAGATTAGATTGTTAGACATATATATCACTGAAGGTTAGAAGAATTAGAGGGAATTTCATATAAACCTATCTTATGTTTTAAAGGGAGAAGTATATCCATATGCTTGTAATCAAGAGCTAAAGCAATGAAGATATTAAGAGATACTGAAGCAAGTCGGTCATGATGCTACTGTTTGTCTTTCAGAGAGTTAATTAAGGCAAAGGTATTACTAGGGGGTACACATGGAGGTTACAAACTGCTTTCATTATATAGGGTTGGAAAAAGGAATGACTTAGTAAATAGAGAAATTGTATTCGGAACTACGTAGCAAATCCATAAGGAAACAATGCATTTTATCTTAGCATAAAATGTATTTGTGAAAGTGAAATTGACTTATTTGGGCCACAGTGTGGGACAAGGTTAAGTTGCAGTTAATGTAATGAAAGGTGTGTGAGTTATACTAGTGTGTGTTTTTTTTTACTTTCCGTAACAATTGCTGCAAGCATCTTGAAGAAGGGGAAGCTATTTTTCCCTCTCTTGAATACAGTCAAAGGCTGGGGGTTCTCTTCCTAGACTGTTGGATTGCATGTGAGACAAGTCTATTTTCTGAATGTGCCTTTTGCCAAGGGTGTGTTTTGGGAGTGTTGCTATATTGGGACAGCTAATTAGCGATCGTTACTGTATCTGTTATTCTGATAAATTTTCCAATAGAGTGAAGCTATTCCAAGTTCTTCTTTCTTTGCTTATATTTCAACTATAGTGTGTAAATAAATTACGTTTTGCTTAACATCGAATAGTTTGATCAGTCAAATTGCATCTGGAACACAGCACCTCACATTTACTTTTAAAATAAGTAAAAGTTAGGGTCCAGGCTACCTACTTAATATATTTTGAGGGGGTCTGATCTGGTCCATAATAACTAAGTTAGTCTTTTCTGAACATGATTTTAAACCAGCATGTGTCAGACAACCGATGACCGATAATATCATAGAATGTTAATGGAGGTTGATTTATATTGTGTGATTTTATGACAGGACAGAGAAATTATTGGAATATATTAACAGAAATTGCTGGTGAAACTCAACAGGTCTGGCAGCATTCATGGAGACAAAGCAGAGTTAAGATTTCAAGTCCAGTGATTCTTCCTAATTTTCAGTTCTGATGAAGAGTTATCAAGGGGAGCCACTGGACTCAAAATGTTAATGCTGCTATCTCCCCACAGATGCTATCAGACCTGTTGAGATTTACCAGCAATTTCTGTTCCAGCAACTGCAGTTTTTTGAGCCAAATTAATACATTAACTTGCTTTTGTGTTTAGAATAATGAATGAACAATGTTAGCTTAAGAAACCCTTAGAGATGGGAAAGCATTTGTTCAGCTTGAACAAGGCTTGACTGGTGTCAAATGCAAGTATCGTACTTTTTCTGATAGGAAAAGTAAATTTCTCTGGATTTTGATTAATATGAAGTGATAGTGTTGAGGAATTGATGGGACTTTGTTATGACAGGTGTTTGAAATCTTCTAAATTTTATTATATGCAGATGCCTTGAATTGGTTTCTTTTTCTTTTACGAAATAAATTTCGCTGAGTCTTACCATATGTTTGCAAATTTATTTCTGTTGTGCTTCATGGAAGGTTTTGCTCACTGAGTCTGGTGAAGTTGTCTCCCTCTGAACTGTGTTTTCTCTGAACCTAAATTTACCTCAAAAACTATGTACCACACTGCTATGGTGTCCCTTTCATCCAATGTTAGCCGAATTCCTTCACTCACCACAAGCAGAAGAACTTACACTGCTGAGAAACTCAGGGTGCTCTGACACTTGTGTCATCTGTGAAACACTTTCATGCACCCATTCAAATATTGTCAGTCTGGAGCTGCCTTACAAAATTCGTGACTTTCACCCTGACATGAAAGAGAAGGAGAAATTGGAGCCCCATTATGTGGACAGGAATGTGGAGGACCTGCTGGATGGGGTAAACAGATGATGGCTGTTTTCTTCCCCAGAAGAAGTCTGAGAAGGAAAAAACACAGAGAAGGCCTGTCAGCCTGGTCTGAGGCTATCACCACTCAAATCATTCCTGTCTCAGTCGTCTGGAACGATGCCCAACAGTAAAAGCAGAAGATCAACGACTGCTCTGCTCAACCAGTATCAGCGCCACTGTCTTCTTCTCTGCTTCTTTACTCTTGATCTGTCTTTGCAACTGCATCTGCTGTAATCCCCATGAATAATCCTCTCACCACTCACTAGTGAGATCTCCTCTTTACGTCCATAACGCTGTTGTTAAATGTGACGTGTTCCCAACGTCAAGAAAAACTTCGCTGGGCCTCTCCCACAACTCTCAAATTTCCAATTGTAGGACAAATTGTACAGGGCTAGTAACATCCCACACCTTCTGTTTCATTAGTAAAGCCAAATCAACATCCTGGAATTTATGTGAAAGACCATCGCCTTAAATTTTGAAACAAAGTATGAATATATCAAAGTAGATTTCATTCCAGGATTTGACTTGACCAATAGTGATATCAGTCGATATTATAATATGAGAGTGACAGAAATAAGGCCTACCTTGGATTTTGCCACACAAAGTCAAATCACAAAAGTTCTGAGATATAGTGACATGACTGGATTTTGTTGGGGTTCCTTTTGAATTTCAGCACTGTTGTGGCTGATGAACTCATTAATAAATGGCAAGAAATCTGAGTGGACAAAAGAATGTTGGAGTGTCTTTGACAATTTAAAATCTATGCTTGACAACTGCACCAGTAGCAGCAGAATATAAGAAGTCATTTAAACTGACTGTTAATACCAGCAATATCGGACTGGTATAGTCTAGCAATAGGACAATGAGATGAGAGTCAAATGCCAGTTTTTTTTAAGTTGAATACTCGTCACCAAAAATATTCAATGGTGAGACACTGAGCCTAGTACTTGCTTGACATCAATTTGAAGTTAACATATTGAAAAAAACCTTGACTTTTGTTTGGAGAGATTCCATGATATTGATCTATAAAATGATCCCTAGGAGTTTTAGGCTGCAAACTTATAGTTTAAAAATCTTTCACATAAAAGACAAAGACAATTTTGCAGAGGATGCTTTATCGAAAGCAAATATAAATGAAAGCAAATGTCATGACCATAAAGGGCTTCTGTAAAATATGATTGTGATGAACATCCTTGTGTGTTTAAATGTAAACGTTCAAATTGTCAATGTAAGGTAGAAACAGCAATAAGAAGGAATTTTAATATAAAAATGAATATGCATCTTAAGAATATGTTTTCATTTATTTTAGGGGGTGATTTTACAGTTCATAATATATTATTATTATGTGGGAATTTGGTTTTGGTGAGATTCTATATGGCCTTCACTGGTTTTGTCACTACTTTGCGCTGTTTCTAACTGATTTGAGCTTTCACTGGTCGACTTAGAGTTCCTACAGACTTTTACTACTGGATGCTGTTTGCACAGAAGGAGACAGCCTCTTTGTGCTTTGAAGCTGTTAAATATTTAAAGATACATTCATAATTTTCTGACCAGAGTTCTTTGTCTGCTTCATCTCCTTGGATAGCTGTGGCTTTCATGGTAATGTCAGGAACTTTGTAATGTTGCGTGTCAACATCACCAGTATTTGTAATTTTTTTTACTGAAATCATCTGGAATACTTTGGATGTGTTCACCGCTGCTATCTTCTTGCTGGCATTAGTCAAGCGATTTGATACCATGTGAGAAAGGAAACATGTGACACCTTAGGCAGAGACTTGAGTCTAACTTGATTAAACAATAAAGGTTTATTCCATATTCCTTAGTAGCTAGTTACCTTACAACTAATATACATGATTCACCCTTGTGAGACATCAGGCTCAATTTAAGAGTAAATACTCACGATTAATTTAGCTACATGCTGTTAACACTATGAATAATTAACTATGATAACAAGCATGGGGCTGGATGAACACAGCAGGTCAAGCAGTATCATAGGAGCAGGAAAACTTGACGTTTCGGGCCTAAACCCTTCATCAGAAAAATATCTCTGAATAATTAACTACTTGGGAGCTCTGTGCACCTCCGTTGAACACACAGAGATTGAAGGACATACTGAACAAGACTGTTAGCTCCTCCTAGAAACAGTCATTGATGTATTGATATGCAAGCTAATCTTGTGTTTCAATTAACCCTTTCAAGTACTTAATGCCTTATACCATAACTATCTCCTGTTCTCCTTTGTCCTTATCTTCACCATGTCTCGTGATCGGTTGCAATTCCATTTTTCCTGTCTCTTTGATTTCCCTGTTCAATATTTAGAATAATAGGATAATGCAGCATTGGATGGGATAATTTAATCATTGAGTCTGTGCCATTGATTTTGCTTAGTGCAATCAAGTTAGTCTGATTCCCCCGGTCTTTCCTCACAGCCCAAATTTTTCTTTCTCCTTCAAATATTTATGCATTTCTGTTTTGAAAGTTACTGTTGAATCTGTGTCCAACACCTTCTCAGGCAATGCATTCCAAATCCATACTCAGTGGATCAATAAAGTTTCTTCATGTCAATTCTTTTTTGTTAACCAATCTTTTTACATATGTATTCTCTGGTTGGCCATTCTTTGGCCACTAGAAAGAGTTTTCTTCATTTAATTCTTTTAAACACCATCATGGCTTTAAAAATCTGCAGCAAATATCCTCAAAGCCTCCTTTGCTCATGTTCCTCCAATTTATTCATATGATGCTAATCCCTCATCCCTAGAACCATTCCATTAAATCTACTAACAGTCACTATTGAAAATTATCAATGAAGTTTAAAAAATTCTCAGTTATAACACTAGATTCCAAACCTCAACATTGTGTCTATCAATAACTTAACTAAGCTTTACCCAGATAACAAGGTGTGGAGCTGGATGAACACAGCAGGCCAAGCAGCATCATAGGAGCAGGAAAGCTTGATGTTTCGGGCCTGGACCCTTCAT
>JAHRHZ010000251.1:19215959-19239807 GCA_024137785.1 Ginglymostoma cirratum
CCCCCCCCCCCCACACACACTCTCGCCCTCCACCTCCTCCAGAACTTCTAAATCCCCGGTCCCCAACATCTCATTTTTACTATGGACGTCCAGTCCTGGACCTCTCTGTCTCCATCTCGGGCAACCACCTAGAAACCGATGTCCATTTCAAGCCCACTGACTCCCACAGCTACCTGGAATACACCTCCTCCCACCCACCTTCCTGCAAAAATGCCATCCCCTATTCCCAATTCCTTCACCTCCGCCGCATCTGCTCCCAGGATGAGACATTCCACTCCCGTACATCTCAGATGTCCTCATTCTTCAAGGACCGCAACTTCCCCCCCACAGTGGTCGAGAACGCCCACGACCGTGTCTCCCGCATTTCCCGGAACTCATCCCTCATGCCCCGTCCCCGCAATAATAACCTAAAAAGAATCCCCCTCGTCCTCACGAACCACCCCACCAACCTCTGGATCCAACGCATCATCCTCTGACACTTCCGCCATCTGCAATCAGACCCCACCACCAAAGACATTTTTCCCTCCCCACCCTTATCTGCCTTCCGGAGGGACCACTCCCTCCGCGACTCCCTTGTCTGCTCCACACTCCCCTCAAGCCCCACCACACCCGGCACTTTTCCCTGCAACCGCAGGAAGTGCTACACCTGCCCCCACGCCTCCTCCCTCACCCCAATCCCAGGCCCCAAGAAGACTTTCCACATCAACCAGATGTTCACCTGTACATCTGCCAATATGGTATACTGCATCCGCTGTTCCCGTTGTGGCCTCCTCTACATCGGGGAAACCAAGCGGAGGCTTGGGGACCGCTTTGCAGAACACCTGCGCTCGGTTCGCAACAAACAACTGCACCTCCCAGTTGCAAACCATTTTAACTCCCCCTTCCCATTCCTCAGATGACATGTCCATCCTGGGCCTCCTGTAATGCCACAGTGATGCCTCCCGAAGGCTGCAGGAACAGCAAATCATATTCAGCCTGGGAACCCTGCAGCCCAATGGTATCAATGTGGATTTCACAAGCTTCAAAATCTCCCCTTCCCCTACCGCATCCCAAAACCAGCCCAGCTCATCTCCACCTCCCTAACCTGTTTTTCCTCTCACCTATCCCCTCCTCCCACCTCAAGCCCCACCCCCAGCTCCTATCTACTAACATCATCCCACCCCCTTGACCTGTCCGTCCTCCCTGGACTGACCTATCTCCTCCCTTCCCCCCCACCTACACTCACCTTTACTGGCTCCATCCCCGCCTCTTCGACTTGTCTGCCTCCTCTCCTCTATCCATCCTCTATCCGCCTCCCCCTCTCTCCCTATTTATTTCAGAACCCTCTTCCCCCCCACCATTTCTGATGAAGGGTTTAGGCCCGAAACGTCAAGTTTTCCTGCTCCTATGATGCTGCTTGGCCTGCTGTGTTCATCCAGCCCCATGCTTGTTATCTCGGATTCTCCAGCATCTGCAGTACCTTTTATCTCCAATCTATAGTGCATTTTGCACTAGATGTATGCCAATTGATAAATGTTGATAAATAGGTGTCCATTGCCTGCAGCTGGATATGACTTGATTCTGCACCATTTCAAATAGGGGGTCTGAAGTGGTGGTGCATGTTTTAAGCACTGAGCAGTTCTTTGGTCTTTTCCTTTACTTCCCTATTACCTTCTCGTTCATGGATCTCACCTTGTTCCTCCAGCTGTCAGCTATTTTTTAACATGCTCATTTTTAGTTTCCTGCATGATGCTCAACCCATTCTTCTCCCCAGGTGTCTTCTTCTCTGACTGAGGAACTTATTTTGGTAACTTAAATCCCCATTTCAACTCACTTTGCCGCCTATTTACATCAACATTTAATATTGGCTGTCAAAGCAAAACCTGTCCAGCAATTAAATAATAATGTGGCATTATGCCTGGATTTAGTTGCTCCATGTTATGATCTGATTTATCTCAAAGCAATGCAAAGATGTTTTTACTTCTAAATTTAAAGCCTTTCTATAATCATATGTGTGTGTGTGTGTGTGTGTGTGTGTGTGTGTGAGTGTGAGTGTGTGTGTGTGTGTGTGTGTGTCCACAGGCTTATGCAATGCAGAACAATTACAAAGATCAGTGAACAGGCCAAAACAATCAATTACAAATAGTGGCTGTGAAAATGGTGGTAAGCGAGTTATATGTTCTCATATCCAGGTTATCTTGCATGATCAAGTGTTTCTCAGCTCATTTTTTATGCAAGCAAGTTCCATGAGTTACTCAGTTAATCACATGGCAAGTGAGATGACTATTTTTACCCAACTGGGGCATTCTAAGTCAAATGAATCATGTCTACTCAAGACTCCCACTTCATTCTGTATTACTGCACATTCTTCTTGTCCTCCGCACTTCATACTTACCCCTGGAGACACATCACTACCTCTCATGGTCATGAATTTTAACTAAATGCTCTTTCATGTAGGTCCATAATACTCAGTGCTTCCTGCTCTGTCATTTCAGGAACAAAAACTGGCCAATCCCCAGGCCAAGAGGTCCAAAAACCTTAGAGGAATGGATGGCTAACATCAGGTTTCTCTGCCTCCCTCTGAGAAGGTAGAACAGCTGGCTGGGGAAGACTAGGATTACTCATGACAAGATGACAAGAATGGGCAACCAACTCAGTATGCTCCATTGTGCTGTGCTGTTCTCCGATTACCAGCAACACCAACCCATTCTTGTTTTGCACAAGCTTTTACCCATATTTAACAAGTGATTCCCTCTTTTCCCTTATATAGGGAATCTCAGCAATGAAGAGGTCATATCTTCGAACCCTCAGCCAAAGCTCCACTTCTGCGGAGGTATAAATTATTAAACTAGATGCTTATTGTTTTGCCGTGACCTTTTCACCCTGCAGTGAAACTTGATCGGAGAGGTAAAGCTACACTATACATTTTACACATAATAACTTTCCAATTAGCCCACCAAGATGCACCAGCAGTACCGAAAATACCTGACTTTGTCATATGACTGAAATAGGAGCTTATTGAACAGTATACGCAGATAATTCTGAGATTCCAGGTGAGTTGAGCTTTGGAGGAAGAGCATGATTCAGGGCTGAGCTGGTAACGTACCCAAGACACTCTATCCGTCTTTAAGATGCATGACGAAAAGTCTACTTCTGTCTACCAGAAGGAAAACTACAGGATCCTGTTCACTGAGGAAACTATTTAACAGACAGTCTAGGAATTTGTAACTCAACTGAACAGAATTTTTAATCCCAGTAGATCGACAAGAACTTGTAATTTCTAATCTATTGCCTCTCCCATCTTGTTTTCCTGTATTTTCTAAGTGTTTTGTTATGACTATAATGGGGAGGAATGCGTTTATATCTAAGCCCCAATCTTCTACCAGTCTCACCATTAACAAATTGCAATCACTAAAATGGTCAGTTGATTCCCTTATACACTATTACTCAGACGAGATAACGCTGCCACCAGGCTTTATCAATTAAATCAAAAATAATCAGTCTACCTAAACCAAAACTTATTCCTACAAAAAAATTGGAAAAAAAACACTAGGTAACAGAGAAGTAAACCTGCACAGCTACCTGACCTAATGGTGACCCAGCACAGCTAACGGCCTCTGCTGTTTGGGTTCACGTATCTCTGGACATCTGAGTTTGCCTAAGATAAATAAACAAAGAATGAAATTCATAGCTGACCGTGGAGAAACCTGTGTGGGGTAGCTCACAACAGGGGGAGCAGCTAAATGGCTGATTTTTAAAGTGTAACCTTATTGTTTTTTTTTTTGTAAATGTACAATTGTGAATAGAGTGGGTTCTTTTTTGAATATATGTTTTTTATTGAGATCTGTGTCTTGATTAAAATTTAAAAATATAAAACATAGGTACTAAGTTAGCCTGGAGTAATGTTTTTACAGCAGTAAGACGGGGCTATTTGCTGTGTCCGTAGATTGTGAAGGTGTAAATATGGCCTTTAGTAGAGAGATAAGACCATAAGACATAGGAGCAGAACTTAGGCCATTTGGCCCACCAAGTCTGCTCCGCCATTCAATCATGGCTGATAAGTTCCTCAACCCCATTCTCCTGCTTTCTCCCCGTAACCCTTGATCCCCTTGATAATCAAGAACCTATCTATCTCCGTCTTAAATGCACTCAATGACCTGGCCTCCACAGCCTTCTGTGGCAGTGAATTCCATAGATTCACCACTCTCTGGCTGAAGAAGTTTCTCCTTATCTCTGTTCTAAAAGGTCTTCCCTTTACTCTAAGGCTGTGTCCTCGGGTCCTAGAATCTCCTACCAATGGAATGTACTCTTTCTATTGGATGTGAGAGATTAGGGAGAGTTTCTATGTGGCTGGTGATTATGTCTGCAGGAAGTGGATTGTATGGATTTGCTGCAGCAGCATTTAGAGACAATGAGAATTTTACAGGAGCTACTGAGTGTGATGGATGGCAGTCCCAGGAAGGGAGAAAAATCACCGATACACTCAGGTAGATGGGTTACCTTCAGGAAAGGTAGGAGGGGTAGGCAGGCAGTGTAGGAGTCTCCTGTACCTATCCCCATTTCAAACAATTATGCTGTTTTGGAAAATATAGGGGCAATGCACTCTCAGGGGAATGTGGCACTGACAGCCAGGTTTCTGGTCCTGATACTGGCTCTACTGTAACAAAGGGTATGTCAGTTTCCAAGTGATCAATTGTGATCAGCCACTCTCTCGTCAGAGGTACAGACATACATTTCTGTGGCCGACAGCGAGACATCAGAATGGTGTGTGCCTCCCAGGTGCCAGGATCAAGGATATCTCGAGAGGGTGCAGGATATTCTCAAAGGCAAGAGTGACCAGCAGGATGTTATTGTACACAATGGAACTAACGATAAAGGAAGAGAAAAGGATGAGATTCTGAGGGGAGAATACAGGAAGTTAGGCAGGAATATAAAAAGTAGATCTTTGAGGGTAGTAATATCTGAATTACTCCCAGTGCTACAAGCTAGTGAGGGTAGGATTAGAAAGATACAGCAGATGAGGAGCTGGTATAGGGGAGGAGGATTCACATTTTTAGATCATTGGAATCTCTTCTGGGGTAGAAGTGACCTCTATAAAAAGGACGGATTGCACCTGAATTGGAAGGGGACTAGGAGACTGGCAGGGACATTTGCTAGACCTGCTCTGGGAGGATTTAAACTAGTAAAGGGGCGGTGGAGGGGAGCAGAGAGACAGTGAGAAAAGAGATCAGTCTGAATCTGGCGCAGCTGGGAAAAGAAGTGAGTCAAATAGTCAGGACAGGCAGGAGCAAAACAGACAATGAGGTAAGACTGATCAATTAAACTGCATTTATTTCAATGCAAGAGGCCCAACAGATATGGCAGATGAATTCAGGGCACAGTTCGGAACATGGAACTGGGATATCATAGCAATTACAGAGCTGTGGCTCAGGGGTGGACAGGACTGGCAGCTTAATGTTCCAGGGTAGAGATGCTACAGCAAAGATAGAAAGGTGGGGCGGGGTGGGGGGGGGGTGCGTTGGTGGTTGCAAGAGAGGAGGGTCACTGGTGTTTTTGATTAGGGATAGCCTGACTGCTTTACTTAGGGAAGATATTCCTGGGAATATGTCCACCTAAGTTAATTGGGTGGATCTGAGCACTAAGAAAGGGGTGATCATCTTATTCAGATTGTACGCAGACACAAGTACCAACAATCAGTGGGAAATTGAGCCAGGAAACTATAGAGCAGTGAGCCTGACACCAGTGGTGGGCAAGTTGTTGGAGGGAATCCCGAATGACAGGATTTACATGTATTTGGAAAGGCACGGACTGATTACGGATACTCAACATGGCTTTGTGTGTGGGAAATCGCATCTCACTAACTTGATTGAGTTTTTTTGAACACGTAATGAAGAGGATATATGAGGGCAGAGCAGTAGATGTCATCTATATGGGCTTCAGTAAGGCGTTTGACAAGGTTCCTCATGATAGACTGGTTAGTAAGGTTAGATCACATGGAATACAGGGAGAACTAATTATTTGGATACAGAACCGGCTCGAAGGAAGGGGACACAGGGTGGTGATGCAGGGTTGCTTTTCAGAATGGAGGTCTGTGACCAAGTGTGCTGAAAGGATCTGTGCTGGGTCCATTGCTTTTGTCACTTGTATGAATGATTTGGATGTGAACACACGAGGTATGGTTGGTAAGTTTGCAGACGACACCAAATTTGGAGGTGTAATGAACAGTGAAGACAGTTACCTCGGAGTACCACAGGATCTTGATCAAATGGGCCAATGGGCCGAGGACTGGCAGATGGAGTTTAATTAGATAAATGCAAGGTGCTACATTTGCAAGGCAAATCAGGGCATTATACATTTATTGGTAAGGTCCTGGGGAGTGCTGCTGAACAAAGAGACCTTGGAGTTCAGGCTCACACTTCATTAAAAGCAGAGTCCCAGGTCGACAGGATAGTGAAGGCGACATTTGCTATACTTGCCTTTATTGGTCAGTGCATTGAGTATAGGAGTTGGGAGGTCATGTTGTGGCTATACAGGACCTTGATTAGGCCACTTTTGGAATATTGTGTGCAGTTCTGCTCTCCCTACTATAGGAAAGATGATGTGAAACTTGAAAAGGCTAAGAAAAGATTTACAAGGACGTTGCCAGGGTAGGACGGTTTAAGCTACAGGGAGAGGCTGAGTAGGCTGGGGCTATTTTCCCTGGAGTGTCGGAGGCTGAGGGGCGACTTATAGAGATTTATAAGATTATGAGGGGCATGAATAGGGTGAATAGTCATGGTCTTTTCCCCGGGATGGGGGAGTCCAAAACTAGAGGGCCCCAGGTTAAGGTGAGAGGGGAAAGATTTAAAAGGGATGTAAGGGGCAACTTTTTCATGCAGAGGGTAGTGCGTGTATGGAATGTGCTGCCAGAGGAAGTGGTGGAGTCTGGTACAATTACAACATTTAAAAGGCATCTGGATGGGTATATGAATAGGAAGGGTTTAGAGGGATACGGGCCAAATGCTGGCAAATGGGACTAGGTTAATTTAGGGTATCTGGTCAGCATGGATGAGTTGGGCCGAAGGGTCTGTTTCCATCCTGTACAGCTCTATGAGCCTGTAACTAAGCTCCAATCCAGAATTAGAATTGTATACCCTTAATCCGAGACAAAGACATTCATATGACACAAGCAGACAACAAACACAGCAGAGATGGTATTTGAAAAAAATCAAAAGAAGAAAACACCCTGATTGACCATTGGTTTGAGAAACAAAGCCTGAAGTTTAATGAATCCTCTCAGATACTGTGATTCTTATAAACCAGACTGAATATCTGACAGTTGTACACTAATGAAAAATTCATTCATTCCAAGCTTTAGCTTGATGGAAATCCAATTAGATCCATGCCACTGAATAGAGGATACAGTTTAGCTTCCTTTAGGTTAGCAAAAGTGGTCCAAATATTAAGGTATTTGGGAAAAAAAGCAGGTTCCTAAATTCAGCCAGGACAGTGAGAGGGAGAGAGAGTGCAGCTCTTTGACCTGATTACAGCTGCCATTCCTTTTCCAACCGTTCACAATGTTATTATTTCTTCCTTACCTTCCTGGGTGTTTGACACAGAAAATGAAGTCAGGCCAAAGCTGCAAACTAACAACTACCAACACAGGACTGCCATAGTCTTCTCCAAATTGTTTAACATCTTCCTTCTTTTCTGCAGATTCCACAGATTTAAATATATATTCCCGACAACTTGTGAGTAGATGGAGCAGCGAAGCCATTACTCTGCATTTTATGTTTGTAAATTGTACCTTTGATATCATCTTAACGAATTTTGCCGAGGGTTGATTTCAAAAATTGGAATTTGTAAACCATGTCTTGGGCCCTCGGCCTACCTCAGGAATGGACAGGAGGAAAAAGCAAAAAGGAGGAACCAAACAATACCTCATTGTTCTGAGGAGGAGACTTGGACTCTAAATGTTAATATTAATTCTCTCCCCAGAGATTCTGCCAGATCTGGATGAACACAGCAGGCCAAGGAGCATCATAGGAGCAGGGAAGCTTGACGTTTTGGGCCTAGACTCTTTCTCCAGCATTTTCTGCTTTTAATAGCTCTGTCTTGGGCTTGAGGGAAAAGGCAACCATAATTTAATTGGGTGGCATGGTGGCTCAGTGGTTAGCACTGCTGCCTCACAGCGCCAGGGACCGAGGTTCAATTCCAACTTCGGGCAACTGTCTGCGTGGAGTTTGCACGTTCTCCTCTGGGTGGTCTGGTTTCCTCCCACAGTCCAAAGATGTGCAGGCTAGGTGGATTGGCCTTGCTAAATTGCCATAGTGTTCAGGGATGTGCAGATTATGGGGTGGGTCTGGTTGGGATGCTCTGAGAGTTGGTGTGGAATTGTTGGGCTGAAGGGCCTGTTTCCACACTGTAGCAATTCTACAAATAAACTAAAATTAAGTGTATCACATTGTCCTTTTTCCACCAAACAGGTGTGGGAATCTCAGCTATGTGTGTCAGAAGCACCTGGTAAGCTGGAACAAAAAAACAGAAGTGTCATTCAACATTTCCACTTCTGTGGTGGCTTCGAGCATGTGAACCCTTGGCTGTCACCATGCAAAGGGTGGCAGCTGCTGGGAAAACCCAGGTCCAGCAGAATGCACATGGCTGCTGGATTTACACTCAAACCTGTACTTTAGGTGCGAAGCAACACAGGCAAGGCAAGAAGGGTATAAGGGATCTTAACGTCGCTCTAGCATGCCCCTCCTTTCCAGGGGAACAGAACAACACCAGCAGGCAACCACAGGGAGAAAAATCAACATATAAGCATCTGAAAAACTTCTTCACAGGACACTACAAGATTCAAGCAGCTTCACCTCCACTCCTACCCCCTGCCCCACGCCCCCATCCTCTCATCTGTGAGCCCCAAAGACTGCAGCAACTCAAGCTAATCTGGGCAGGGGGCTCTCAACAAGACTGAGCTGCCTAGGAACCAAGGGATGACTGACCAAGTCATCTCAGTCAAAAGGGAAACCACAGATCAGACCTCCAACTCCCCAGCTACGGAAGTTGGCACTGTACCTAGACATAGCATGAGGGAGAGGAAGGAGAAGATATAGTGAGGCTATATAGGCAGAACAGGTGTTACAACATTGTAAATAAGCCACCATTTTCATAAACCTCTATTCTCTTTGTAACGATGCTGTCACTTTAAGAGGTTATTTTTTCCTTTATTTTTGAAGAGAGGTTGTAGAGCAAAGGTATCGAGCTGGCTAGTTAAAACCATTTGTGTAAACAGCTTGGGAGGACTTGGGATTTTTTTTTTTAAACAGCCTGAATGGGTTTGGACAGTTCTCACAGATTAGAATTTTTGGTTTTGGTTTTTCATTGGTACCAGAAGCTATTGGCGACTCAAAAGAGTTAGAAGCTTCATTGAATGTCTCCTGGCTGCTACTCTCTCTGAATTTTCTCTTGATTTTTTTCCTCCTCGATTGGAGAACTGCATGTGAGAATCTGTCTGAATTTGCCTTTTTGCCAAGGGGTATGTTTATTGGATGTTACTACATTGGAACAGTTAATTAGTACTACATACTGTATCTATTGTTCCGTTGTTTCCAATAGAAGTAAGTTATTCTAAATTCCTCTTTCTTTGGTTGTGTGTTAACTACAACATTTAAATAATTGTGTTTTGCTTAACGTCAAGTAGTTTGTCCAGTCACATTGCATCCGGAACAGACACTTTCCATTTTCCTTTAAGTAAGAAAACATTAGCGACTAGCCTGCCTTCTTAAAATATTTTGAGGGGGTCTGGTCTGGTCTGGTCCATAACGTCTTACACTATCATTATATATAGTGTAGTATTGTTGATACTTTAGGAGCAGGTTAAGTGAGTCCCATGTGATAGATGAGTCTCATACATCCTAAGGATGTAAGATGTTGTAATGATCAAGCTTTGACTATCTCTCACAAGTATTCAAGGTGAAGATTGCAGCTAGCCTTGTTCAGCAAGGACCTTTGAACTTTAACTTTGGAGACTGCAGGCAATGTCTACCATGCCAGTGTAGAAGACGCTAAGGCTGAAGGTGATGTAAAGGAAAGGTACCAAAGCCTGGCCTACACATATTGTTCGACACTTACATCCACCATGTGAGTGAAAGGTTTGCATCACTGCGGATTCCAATGGGGAAAGTCATTCCTATGAATGAAGTTTTCAAGGGAGTACAGTGACATTCAATGATATGCTTACTGGGCAGCTCACACGTCCAATGTCCCTTATAACATAATGGTTTGGGTTGAACTGGTACACAGAGCTTTACCTTTCACAAGTTAAAAACTGTCATGGAGAATGGTCACACATATTAATGCAACATTACTGTCTCAGAGCATGCTGAAGCATTGAAGGCATAGCTATATGGTTTAGGCAGGGTGCCTCATCTTCAGGAGACGTACGGTCTATTCCAAAATGGTCCAATGGGAAGCATTTACTTTTGTTCACTGTCTATCTGTAGATTTCTTACAGGTCTTACAGATGCTGTACACCTTTTTTCCAGCAGTCAAATCTATAGGGGCTGAGGGACTTGGAAAGAGGCAACTCAAAAAACATCTGGCACAGACATTCAAAATTTGAGAGACCACACAGACTTTTAAAGTCCAAGCTCTCACATCCTTAAAATACAAGCTGAATGTTATGCCTGACACAAGGTTGCATGAAGGCTGCCCAAGGAAGCAATAATCATACCTCAATAACAAGATCTGAGGTATGTGACATCGTTACCACATTCCATTGGGAGTAGTTCTCTGTTGGTAAACCTCTATGAAATTTATACCCCAATCTGCTTTCCACATCACAGCCCATGTCCTTGCAGACTTACCTTTCTGTGTGAGGAGAAGGCAGCAGTCTTCCAGTACTTGGTAGAGATTGGCCTGGCCAATTGGTAACATCAACTTCAACTTTTAAGTTCTTTGTAACATGAAAACTAGTTGGGTTTAAATTACAAGGTGGAAATCCATGGCCAAAATGTAATACTTATGACTGCATCGAGGCATAATTTATGTATATTCTTTGACAAGTATACTGACCTCCAGATGAAAATTGAAGTCAGACTAGTATAATTACTTAGTCAAAGGAGGCATTATTATTGTAACTGCTCCTTGAAGTGCAACCAAAACCATTCCAAATTCCACTGCAGAGATAAAAAACAGTAACTTACTTCCTAAACAAAAAAAAAACCTACGGATGCTAGAGATGAGAAACAAAAACAGAAATTGCTGGAAAAACTCAGCAGGCCTGTCCTGTTCTGAAGAAAGGTGGCTGGACCCAAAATATTCACATTCCCTATGTACTGTTGCTCTGATGGCTCTGATGACCCATCTGCTTCCCCAATTTTGTTGTGGCTCTTTACTTGATGATCAATTTACCTGCCTTACTGACAGAGTCCATTACTATGGAGATGTAAAGGCTAGAGTAACCGTGACCTGCTTGAATACACCCTTTCAAGAGTTACCAGTCCTTTCTGATTCACCATCAGGTTTCACACTACTGTCTACAAATACCCTTGATGACTGTCACTATTCCATTAGTGACCAAGTAAAATGAGGCACATCTCCAAAATTAATCTGCCCACTTTACCCAACACAAGATGAACTACACCTTGATAAAGCTCTTAACTGTTCGTGACCAAAACTCCATGACAGACTGTGACCCAACTGACCACCAGCCACCTTCCAGACTGATTTTGCAACAGCATCAAACTGACCAATACTTAATTCTTTAAGTGCTTGCATTTGAGTTCAAGAACTGACTGTGACCCAATCCCCAAACTGCAAAGGCATAGACCCGCAGACTTGAGTAGGGGCGAGCGTCTGACAGACTGTGATCGACACCTCTGCACTGATTGTGGCGGTACCACTTGACTGACTGGAGTCCACCCTCACTGCACTAAACATTCCTACCCTTCAACTTTCACGCACTGCCATATTCTTCAAGCTCTTGCGCTGTACGTCTATATAAACTGTTGGCACAAACTACACCTCTAACATTCATGCAACAATGAGTCACACGGTGATGGATACTCCATGGCTTAAACATTTACTCTCCAGTATTCCCCACCACAAGCATCCTGCCTCTCCTGACGACACAATTTTCTCTCAACAGCGAGCACCTAATTTTTTGGAATCATGTCTGACTTGTCACTATTCTTGCCACTTGAGAGGAGAATTCCACCTAATATGTAGCACACTCATTCTAGTTTTGTATATTGGCATTGGAGGCAGTACACAGAAGGCTCGCCAGACTGACACCAGGTATGGAGGGGCTGTCTTATGAGGAGAGATTGAGTAGGTTGGGCCTGTACTTGTTGGAATTTAGAAGAATGAAAGGCAAACTCATTGAAACATACATGATTTGGAGGAGTGTCGGCAGGGTAGATACAGAGACGTTGTTTACCCTTCTGGAAGAGTCTAGGACCAGAGGACATAATCTCAGAATAAGGGATCACACATTTACGTCAGAGGCAAGGGAGAAATTTCTTCCCATAAAGGTTTGTGGATCTGTGGAATTCTTTCGCAGAGGGCTGTAGAGACAGAGTTATTAAATCAATTCAAGACTGAGAGCGGCAGGCTGTTAATCAATAAAATCATGGGTTATAGGCAAATGGCAAGGAATGGAGTTGAATGTTATCAGATCAACCATGATCTTATGAAATTGTGAAGCAAACTAAATGGGCTGAAACACCTACTTCTGCTCTTATGTTTTCTGGTCTACCTTACATATCTGAAGAGAAACAAGTTCTACGAATACATGTGCAAACACATGAACATTACTCCCTGACCTCTGATTGCCAGCGACATTTTCAAAGATAGAAAATTGTTATCAAGGTAATCAGCTCTCTTTGATAAAACAACCTAAAGGATATTTTTCAATTTTCTTCTTAACATGGTGAAAAGTTAACCAAGGTGCAAGACCAGTATGACTATGTTAAAGTGTAGTTTAGCGCTGGTACACTGTAAAAAGATTGGCTGCACCAACTTGAAAATGTCAGAACTTTTGAGGCATTACAAAAAACACGGGATGAATAGATTTAGATTTCTTGTCCACTCTGGATGAATGGATCAGAAATACAGCCAGTGGGATTGAAAAGTTATAAAAAGGGATACCATGCTAAATTGAAGGATTGATCTCTCGCTGAACAGATGAGGGTTTATTTTCTTCTCTTACCTATATAACCACTGATCTGACCTACATTAACACAATTTTCAGACTGGTTACAATCACAAAATTCTTATGATACAGAGGAAGGCCACTCTCCCATTATGAATTAAAATAACATAAGCTGAAACTATGAAAACAATTCTATCTCTGCAAGATTTTTTTTAATAAGAATGCAGTTGTTCAAAATAAAGACAGGCATTTAATTCATGCTGTTACACACCTCTGGAGCAGCTGGAACTTGAAACCAGACCTCTTCGCTAAGCGGCTGGTACCCTACCACTGTGCCGCAAGAGCCCTCCATTCTATAATTTAAATAAAACTATTTAATCAACCTGTTCTGAGATTGTATTACACACCTCCAAAACAGGTGGGGCTGTGAACCTGGGCCTCCTGGTCCAGAGGTTGGGACATTATCACACACTTCAGAGATCTATATTAGCTGCTTCTTATCTGAAATTCCTCTCTTCTTCAATTTTGTCTTGATTGCTTTGGTTCACTGATCCAGCAGGACTTTTCTTCAAAGTACGTCAAATCTTCAGACAAGCAAGCACTGTCTGTTCAAATAGGTTCATCTTTTCATGAGAAAATACCTACATGATTCTGAAGGAAGGTCTCACTGAAAGAACTGGCCTGACTATGTGGAGTAGAAACATAGAATCCCTACAGTGCTGAAGCAGGCCATTCAGCCCATCAAGTCCACACCGACCCTCTGAAGAGCATCCCACTCAGATGTACTTCTGTTCCTGTAACACTGCATTTATTAGAGCTAGCCCACATAGCCTGCACATCGCTGGACACTCTTTGCAATTTAGGATGGTCAATCCACCTAACCTGCGCATCTTTAGAGAGTGAGAAGAAACCGGAACATCCAGAGGAAACTCATGCAGATATAGGCAGAACATGCAAACTCCACACAGACAGTCACCCGAGGCTGGAATCAAACCTGGGGGTCCCTGGTGTTGTCAGGCAGCAGTGCTAACCACTGAGCCACCGTGCTGTCCTTCCAAAAAGCAATTGATGAACATATTTGTTAATATTGCAACAACGTTATTTAATAAGTAAATCAAACCTTTTTTATGCAACATAATTGCCTACATGAAGCTGCTCAAGATTGCATAAGCCTAACTCAATTCCCTTAAAGCTCAGTGGGGAAATCTCCAATGATGTTGTAAATAATTAATACCATGGAAAATTTAATCATTAGATATATCCTTTCAGAGGTGCTGTCTTGTCAAATTGTGTGTTACAAAGTTGGGTAGATTACTTGTGAATTAAAAGGCAGGATGTTAAAATTTATTTGTGAAAATGATAAGGGGGTGTGCGGTCTCTTTAACAGGTGATGTACTTTCCGAAGTTTGGAGATAATAAAAATGTCTGTAAGTACCTGCGGATGCATAGACAGTTCTGAAATTGAAACGGATGTATCAATTGGCTGTGTGGTTGGTGACTTGGGCTCATTTTGATGTTAAGGCAACCAGCTTGAATATCAGCCAATTAATTTGCACTCAGAGACTGAAAACCAATTGAATTTAAATATGATGGTGTTGATAACCTAGGACCAATCCTATTATGAGAAAAATTGACAGATTATCAAGGATATATAAGAAGAGTGTTTTTGAAAATCAGGGTGAGACCAACCTGCTTTTGGAAGTGTAAAACTCTAGCTCTCACAGAAATCTTTAACCTCTCTAATTAAGCACAATCCAAAAGGTACCATGGCGCTCTTAGCTAATATTCCTGATAGAAGCATTCGACGAAGAAAGAATTCCTGGCTGAAGAATAGCAGAAAGGCGTGGAACATTCTGGAAAGCATATCTTGACTGTAGTTTTAAGAGTCTAAGTTTTAATTTATTTTTCTTATTACTTTGGTTTATGGAAGTGGGACTTATATTTATTGGAACAGCATGCCATTAGAATTTTATTCTGTTCAGGAATATTTAATAGATAAGGGAGAATTGTTCGGTTTGTTGGGAATTCTGTTAATTTGTTCATTGTTAAGAGTTAAGATAAATAAATTGTTACTTTTGCTTATAGAATGAGTGAAAGGATTTCATTTCATTTAACCTCTCCTTTATAACAGATTGGGGAGGTGAAAGGCAAGTTATACCATTTTTCCTATTTCCTTTAGTAAATTACGAGGCGAGATGAGGTGAGCTTCTCTGGGTGTTTTGGTTTTGATTATCAGAGGGGTTCAACCTCTTCACTGTAACATGTATCCACCCAGCTATCCAGGAAGATCGTTGCCCAAGACTTTTCTTGACATAAACTTCTTCAAAGTCACGACTGGGACATTATAGTATAAAATTCAACCTAATGATTCACTTTGCCCTGCAGCATTGGTCAATTCAACTCCTTCTGCCAATGATGCAAAATTTCAGCTCTACAATTTTACCTCTACTTCTGACAACCTCTAAACGTCAGCGCGAAGTAAAAGTACAAATTAAGTAGTGTAAGTGCAGCATTAAAAACGTGATTTTTTTTTATCTTCATATCTATGTTTCACTAAGTAAGAAGATGGATGTCTTCTTACAAGCCTTGATTAATTTTGTGCAAATGGCTCCAGGTAACTGTGGCTTCTAATTTATCTTCCTTTCACACTTGGGAATCTTTAGGACTAAGAAATTTCCCTATGGTGATCTAAGTGAAAATCTGTTTTTCTCCTACTTCTCAGCATGCAATAAACATTATCATATCAGACACCTGTAGATTTCAAGACAAAAAAACTTATTTAGAAACACTCCTACTCTGCTGCTGTAACTTTTTTTTTGAAAGTACAGTGGAAACTAAGTTTTCACTGAACTTCCTAAAAGCCCCCACCAGGCTTAATAGCTAATGTTTTAAAGCCTTCACCAGAGCACTCTTGTGGTGCAGTGGTAGTGTCCCTACCTCTGGACCAGGAGGCCTATGTTCAGGGCCCACCTGCTCCAGAGGTGTGTGTCTAAGAACAGGTTGAATAGATAATATTTAAAGGCCATATCAGCATGTTTGATGATGGGGGAGCTTCTAAAATGCAACATTCACCTGGCATCTTTCTGCCCACTTCCAAACAATCACCTACAGGAGATGGAGGAGAAAGCTGGTTTTCTGTCTGCCACTCGGCCTGTTGAGCCCCTTAAATGTTTCTGCACTGGACGTGTCTTTTGTCCAGTTTCAGAATTCCTCTCCTTCAGGGCTGCCTGTAACCCCACCTGTGGCTACGACTCCAACCCGGTGCAGCTGGGATAACAGAGCCACCAGCAAGGTGGAACTTCTTCCCCACTCAAAAGGAAAAGACCAGCAAAACTGGCAAACTGGTGCAACTTGTTTCGTATACTTCAAAATGGAGCTGCAGTCGGACCAGTACTTTCATTTCCAAGAATTACTGCTTGTGTCCTTTGATCAGCCAGGTAATGCATCTCCGGCCATTAGGTTGCTGTGTGGGCTGGCCAACTTTTAGTAAAAGCTGTGGAGAACACAGCATCCTATAAAATCCAGCATAATGTGTGTTATTCATTTGTATTTTTGTGTTGTAAGAACTTACAGTCTAATGCTTCACAGATAACGAAGAAGTGTGTTACTGCAAGTGATCAACTGAATAATTCATCTGTATTTCATCTGAAAGCTCGAAAGAAGACAGATGGAAACACATATGTAAGTTTTAGTTTGAAGTCTGATGAATTGAATGTTAAGGTAGTGAAGCCAATTCTGAAGAAGAGTCATACTGAACTCAAAATGTTAACCCTGTTTCTCTATCCACAGATACTGCCAGACCTACTGAGTTTCTCCAGCATTCTTTTTGGTTGCTTCATCAACTCTCACTCTAACTTTCCAGTGCATGGGGTCTCCTCTCCTTCTCTTTCTTGTCTTCTTCCTCCATCATCTCCTCCAAAGATGGCCTCCATATCCCAGGAGGTAGTGTTTGGATCGTTATAATTGTGAGACTGTAGAAGCTGCAACACATGGCTTTTTCCAAGCATGGATTGCAAAGATTCCTCGAGTGATTTAAGTAGCAAATCTCGATGACTCAATCCCACAACCAGGAGGGGGCTAAGACCAGCTGGGTAGGAGGGTAGGGGACTGGGTTCAGAGAGTGGTTATATTAGTTAAATATAAGGTTCCTGGTGACACATGAGAAGAAAATTCAAAAACAGGACAGGTAAGAGCAATTGCTCATGTGGAGATAGGTCATCCAACGCATCATCCTCTGACACTTCCGCCATCTGCAATCAGACCCCACCACCAAAGACATTTTTCCCTCCCCACCCTGATCTGCTTTCCAGAGGGACCACTCTCTCCGTGACTCCCTTGTCTGTTCCACACTCCCCTTCAGCCCCACCACACCCGGCACTTTTCCCTGCAACTGCAGGAAGTGCTACACCTGCCCCTACACCGCCCCCCTCACCCCCATCCCAGGCCCCAAGAAGACTTTCTACATCAAGCAGATGTTCACCTGCACATCTGCTAATGTGATATACTGCATCCGCTGTTCCAGATGTGGCCTCCTCTACATCGGGAAAACCAAGCGGAGGCTTGGGGATCGCTTTGCAGAACATCTACGCTCGGTTTGCACTAAACAACTACACCTCCCAGTCGCGAACCATTTCAACTCCCCCTCCCATTCCGCAGACGACATGTCCATCCTGGGCCTCCTGCAGTGCCACAACGATGCCACCCGAAGGTTGCAGGAACAGCAACTCATATTCCGCTTGGGAACCCTGCAGCCCAATGGTATCAATGTGGACTTCACAAGCTTTAAAATCTCCCTTCCCCCTACCGCATCCCAAAACCAGCCCAGCTCGTCCCTACTTCCCTAACCTGTCCTTCCTCCCACCTATCCCCTCCTCCCACCTCAAGCCCCACACCCATCTTCTACCTACTAACCTCATCCCGCCCCCTTGACCTGTCCGTCCTCCCTGGACTGACCTATCTCCTCCCTACCTCCCCACGTATACTCACCTTTACTGGCTCCATCCCCGCCTCTTTGACCTGTCTGTCTCCTCTCCACCTATCCTCTCCTCTATCCATCTTCTATCCGCCTCCCCCTCTCTCCCTATTTATTTCAGAACCCCCTTCCCCTCCCCCATTTCTGAAGAAGGGTCCCGACCCGAAATGTCAGCCTTCCTGCTCCTCTGATGCTGCTTGGCCTGCAGTGTTCATCCAGCTCTACACCTTGCTATCTCAGATTCTCCAGCATCTGCAGTTCCTACTATCTCTCAACAACCAATCTAACAATTTTCACTGTCCTGTGCTGTGGTGGTCTCCTATTATCTTCAATACTAACTCAATCTTAACCTGCATAATCTTTTATCCTTCTTAGCCAACCAATTCCATCTCTTCTCTAATGCAGGCTCCAGCAACACCCTGTGAACTTCTGCCATAAATAGTTCAGCTTTCGACACTCGCAACTCCACCTCTTTCTCCTGTGAGGATGCACTGGTAGGGCGTTCATCTGCACCCTCCATCAGCTCAAAGACTTTCACCTTGATGGGTAGGTATTCACGGCTCCCTGGGAGAAGCACAATGAACACTTCACATGTTCAAGCTTCCTCATGGTGTAGTGGTTTGCCGAGAGAGGCTGCATAAAACGTTGTCTTTCTCAGGTTCATCACATATTAGGATGCTCAAGCATTTCAAGGCAATTTAGCGTTCTAGGTATGCTCTTATACATTGAAGGGTTACCAACGATGGAAGAGACAAATAAGAGTTGCCTTAGACATCTGGTTGAGACAAATTCTATCATGACAGACTTCACTTCAGATTCAAGTGATGTGGTCCATGTGCCAGCCGTGATGAGGGTGTTGATCAAGCCACTCCCATCCTGACATGCAAATATATTGCCATTCCTTCACTGTTGCCAACTTGCAAGGAGGACAGTGTCCAAAAATGCATGCAGGAGCATTATGGTGAACAACGAGTTGGATGAAGGCCCAGAGACACAGGTAGCTATCAGATAACAATTCTGATTCTCATGTCAGGATCCAGCGCCATCTAGTTTCCCAGGGAAGGAGAGGAGAATCAGAAATGCCACATAAATGAAACGTGTTGGGCTAATAGTGAGAAGCAAATTTATGGAAATAAGGTAGTTCTGCTTAATGACAAGATTCTGAAGTCACTGTTTAAAATTTATGGAGAAAATCTGGAAACATTTTCTCAACATCGAGATCCCAATATTTTCACTCTGTATTTTCCCAACTTTCTAGTCACTGCCCACTCCACTGCAGGGATTGGAAAGTTCTGCCCTATATCTCTTTTATTGTCTATAATTTTACTTCACTTTTGCGTTTCTACCTTACCACAGTGACTAGAGTTCAAAAGTAATTAAACAAAAACAGAAATCGATTTCAAATCTCAGCAGGTCTGGTAGCATTTGTGGAGAGAAACCACTGGACCCAAAATGTTAACTCTGATTTCTCTCCAGAGAAGTTGCCAGACCTGCTGAGATTTTCCAGCAATTTCTGTTTTTGTTTCGTATTTCCAGCATCAACATTTCTTAGTTTCTCGCAAGTACTTAATAGGCTGAAAAGAGCTGTGGGATATCCTGACGTCCTGAAAGGTGCTATATAAACCTAATATCATACTTGCCTGATAGTCTGGGTTTTAATTAGCTCAAAGTGCTTCATTCAGCTACATGCACATTCAATTTAATTGATGCAAGCCTACTAGCCTGCGGGCGGGATTGTTTCAAAGTTAGATTGATAAGTAGGTCAACTGGATTTGATTTATCACTCATGGTTTTTCCTCATAATATAGAATTGGCACAATATCAGTGCACATGCTCAGGAATTTAATGGAGCATAAAATGAAAATGGACTAGAATAGCTACAAAGTGCGTTACACCAGTATTACCTCACCCCCCCACCCCGCCCCATAAAACCAATAAAAACATCCCCAGGGAAAGAATAACTCCAGATATCAAACAGTACAAATAGCTTTTCCTTTCAAAGTGTCGCAACATCTCCTTAGTTACAGAACACTACAGCAGTTAATTGAATTGGAAAAACATGAATGAATGGGTGAATTCAAGCAAAGGTGTTGGTCGTGGTAAAACCGGTAAACGCAGTTTTGTTCACCATCAGACCAAAAAGTATGTTCTCTCCTGTAACAAATTCTAAGCACAATATACAATGCAGTGAGGACGGACAGCCTCAGATCTCCAGAGTCTGATCATTTGTACTTGCATTTTTGCAATCATCAATGTAAAACTTGTATAGGATAGACGAGAAGCAGCTCGGCTAATTTAAAACTTCTGTCATTCTTTAAAAAGACGAGTCAGCTTGCTCTCATTAAAGAAAGAAACAGGACTTAGCTCTTGCCTTTTACACTCTAAAATCAGGTTTTCAAAGGGCATTGGGTCAGGATTTAGAAGTTGGTTTGTGTTGTTGATGACTCCAGCATAGCATTGAATTTGGAAAGGGCTGGCGGGTGGGATAGGCAGAAAGCAGATTGCCATCAATTAATTAACAGCCCGTTAAAGCTCATTAAAGTCCACGTTAAGGTGCCTGCCCATTTGGATTTACAGTTATTTTCCTCAGCACGTTTGAACAGCCTTGTTAAGCCCGAGCACTATTCGCAACAGTTCTTTTGAAATGAAATTTGAGAGGCCAACTAGTGCACAAGTGTTGCACCAAATCTTTTTGCCTGTGGTCACTTCTGGTCTCCTGGCCATTCAAAGAGTGACCTGTTCAAATTGGCAAAGTGTGACAGCTGATGCCAGGCAATTAGTTCCCAACTGCGAAAACTGCTCAGTATGGGTAATTAGCTCGCTTATTGTCCAATTAGGCCATCTAAATTTTAAACTGGCTTCATGATACTGACATGGTTCAAGCATGGCGTGGGACATGGAATTCTTTCAGGTGTCTATTTTCCAAACTTCATTAAATATATGCCTCAAATCTTGGCATTTGCTCCCAAAATTTCAAAAGAATTATGGTTACCCTAGCTAGCTCAGTGGCTGGATGGCTGGTTTGTGATGTAGAGTGATGCCAACATCACAGGCTCAGTTCCCACACCAACTGAGGTGACCACGCCTTCTCAACCTCACCCCTTTGCTGAGGTACGGTGACCTTCAGGTTAAACTAACCACGAGAAGGGCTCTTTTGGAACAGTGATATTGTCCTTATCACTAAACCAGGAGTCCCAGGTTCAAGTCCCACTTGGTCCACAATCCTGTAATAACACCTCTTAATGCTTTGTCTAGAAATTACCTAAACTCACTGTCAGTCATCTGTCTCTAATAAGAAAGCAGTCTTATCTTGGTCTACGACAATGTCGACTTTATCTTTTCTCTGCCTAACTCTACAGTTAGGCCATGGCACTAAACCAGGAATGAAGAGATTCACTGATTGACACAACCATGTCTTCCCTGAAGAAATCCAAAATGCATAGTACCAGATCACCCAGAAATGCAGCTTTTATCAGCTGCTAACTTTACCCTCATTTATTTGATATTCTTACAGGATAATGGCACAGAAGACAGCCATCAAAGAGACATGACTACCTTTAAATGCCTTAATCCTTTTGAGGACAAACCCCTACACTTAGTTGGTTGTTGTCATCAGAGATGATGAGGCAGAGTAATTCATTAACTATGTTGTCATCGCAGCATTGCTCAGAAACATCTCACCGCACAGAACTGCATAGTTCCAAAGAAACAACTTGCATGTACTGTACTGGTGAGAAGTATTTGTTAGCTCTGTAGTCTCAGCTTTTGAACCAAGCTAAACCTCAGCCAAAAGTAGCAAGCTACTTGAGTCAAGATTGTTCACAGATTTTGGAGGTGACTGTGCATGAACTCTTTGAATAATTCACCTCAAACTTCAACTTAGTCTGCATTAATGCTTTAAAACAATTGTGCAAAATCTAGCTAGAAGTTCAAACTTAAAGAACAACTACATTTGAACATTTCATAGGACTCTCTCCAGAGGACACCTGAGTCACCAGATAGTTAAGATTTAGGCTGAATGATTTGCAGACTACTCTGACGTCATCATTGTTGTTATATATTCTTAAGAACCTTATCATTGATCGAACATTCTGTATCTGCTTAAGCAGATGATTAATTTCCGAGGAGAAATTCATCATGCATTGTTACTTGATAACAAGGCTTTACTGGTTTTTTTCTGTACCTGTAGGCATTTTAGATTAAATATCATAAGTGATAAAGCGGAAGGATCCAGCTGGATAGGAAAAAAAAATGCCATGTACACTCACTGAAAATAAAAACAGATCTATGATACAACATGGACATTAGTCCAGTTCCAAGATATCACACATAGATTATATGACCTTCTTTATGAAGTGGAGCTACCAAAGATGGATGCCCGGGAACAGTTAATTGAAGCAGAAAATACAGGACCTGAATAGTGCATTCATATTGAACTTGTGAAATACATCATCTACAAGAGTTGTAAATAGCAAAAGAACTGTGGATGCGGTAAGAGGTTCTGTGGAAGGGTCACTCGACCCAAAACTTTAACTCTGATTTCTCTCAACAGATGCTGCCAGATCTGCTGAGCTTTTCCAGCAATCTATGTTTATGTATGTTCAAGAATTGCCCTTGGTTCAAATTGAAGAGTGGACTGGAACCACAAAAGGAAAGCAATTCTGCCCACTTTGGCTCCACAAGTGAAATAATGACTGGAAGCATAGTGATATTAAGAAACAGAGACAGAAATAAAACATGTTAACAGTAAAATGTCAGACCTGGACAGCAAAAGAAATGCATGGATCAAATATAAAAGTTGACAAGTAATATCACAAGCAAAATAACAGAATTTGGCAATAAACAACTATAAAGTTCTATTCACCATTAAGACTTCAAAATCTACAATGTTTTCCCAAATACTGCAACACCTATTTTATATATAGAGGCAAGTGGCAAGATATCGACAAGATTTAACAAAATATGTATCTGAATCATTTTTGGAGCTTTATTGAGGCTTATGTTGACCAGCAGGATCCTTAACCAGTAAAATCTCTCAACATTGTCAACATATGTTGACAAAGAGCAATGCGAACTGCATAAGCCACAAACTTTGGTCAATCATTGTTATAATTTGGAATTAGGTGATAATTAACATTGAGACATCATATTAAATGGTCCACTTTGAGGAAACAGCAGTAAAGTACGTGAAGGAACTGTTTTTCCACAATCTTCATTTACTTTTAATATTTATGCAGTGCTTTTATATTGAAATACTGTGAGATATCTCTTGTCTTTTTGTGAATTAGATTTTCTGATTTGAAACAGTGACTGAAAGCATAGAGATATTAAGAAACAGAGACAGGAATAAAAAAAAATTAAATGTAAAATGTCAGAACTGAACAGCAACAGAAACACATGGATCAAATATCAAAATGATTTGTAATGGTGTATCCGGGTGTAACCTTGATCTACATTTTTGAGACCTTGATGAAGTTGAGTAAAAATCCCTTTTGACACATGCAAAATATTGTTCCTTTATGTATAACAATACTTAGGTACACCTCCCTCTAACCAAAGGTTATACTAGCTCTGACTATTCATACAAAATTGAAAACAATATATCCACACTGAAAAAAAAAGTGCTTGAGATTAAGTTTAATAACAGCTTTGTGAAAAGAACAGTCAAAATGAAGGTGCTAGATAGTGCCAGAACAAAATAACTCACAACATTCTCTGAGATAGTAGGAACTGCAGATGCTGGAGAATCTGAGATAACAAGGTGC
>JAHRHZ010000251.1:19240207-19304771 GCA_024137785.1 Ginglymostoma cirratum
CATTTCTGAAGAAGGGTCTAGACCCGAAACGTCAGCTTTCCTGCTCCTCTGATGCTGCTTGGCCTGCTGTGTTCATCCAGCTCCACAGCTTGTTATCACAACATTCTCTGAGCTGCCTTCACTCAATAGCAAATTAAGGAGGCAGGCGGAAACAATTGTGAGGAAAGTTCAAGCAGTCTTTTTTTTTGCACATTGTTAGCAACAGTACAGAATTTGGATCACATTTTAGTCCAGATGTGATTTTGATACAGTGCTTGCTGAATGCACTAAATGCTTTTATTTGTCTGGAGATAACTCTGTGGTTTATGAGGGTCTGAACAGATGCGTTGTTTGCTGATAACAGAAGGAACTCCCAGAAGAACAAAGTGATTGTCCTATTCAAGGTGGCAAATAATGTGGAATTCAACAGATTTCACTGCAGACAAAATCCTTGTCCGATTACTACTGGATCACCAACTTCTACCTGCATAAGTCATTCTGCTTGAAATCCAACGTGAATTCAAAGTATTGAGAGACATGATTGATCTGAGTAGCTGTTAGCTGTTCCAAGAAAAACCAAACTCTCTATACAGCATAACAGAATCATTGAATCTATACAGTGTGGAAGCAGGCCATTTGGCCCATTGAGTTCACAGTGACCCCAGAAGAGCTCAGATTCTCCCCTTGCCCTATCCCAGTAACCCTGCATTTCAAATGGCTAATCCTACTAGCTTGCACATCTTTAGACTGTGGGACGAAATCCAAGCAACCAGAGGAAAGCCATGCAGACATGGGGAGAATGTGCCATCATTGGTCTAATGACAGTCTTTAACTCAGACAATCGGAAGTTCCTTAGAAGATTCTAGGCAGCACTGGTCGTCTATTCAATTATGTTGAGGATGTCAGGTTTCTCCACAATGAAGTGACTGTCACTGTTTTCTACAATGGACTGGTGCCTTTCACATCAGAACTGGTGTCAAGCAAGGATGTGTGCTTCTGTCCACCCTCTACTCCCTCTTCCTAAGGGCCAACCCCAATAATAGTCAAGGGTATCCTATCACTCAGTATCTAAAGTGCAAGTTTGAAGGGAAGCTTTCAGACTCCAAAGTGTACAATCCAAGGCCAAGCCCTTTTGAATGACCAGAAAATATATCTTAGTATAGATGATTGTGTTAATACTGGAGTACGCAAAAGAGGACTTCCATGTCACCCTTGACCTGTTTGAAGAAACGTATCAAGCCATATGGCTGTACCTAGATGCCAGTAAGCCAAAGGTCCTCCTCCACCCAAAACCAGGGCTCACACCAAATGCCCCAATAATTACATGTACCAGTCAGCAGTCACAGAAATGAAGATCCTGCAAGGATACAATAAATGAGCTCTTCCTTTAAAGGAAGAGCTACTCAGATGAGTCATCACTTACCATCCACTCTGGACATGTACCAACTTTGCATTCTACATGGCAGTTTCCTTTCTGACGCTGCTGTGCAATTTCAAAACCTGGGTGACAATGTTAACATTGCCTGAGAAAGTTCATGACAAGCCATTCATGCTGCCTAGAGAAGATCCTACACATCACCTGGATGGACCACCTTACAAGCATTAGTATTCTCCAGGAAACATAGAGATGATCATTTTCACTCACCAACTGCACAGGACTCATCTCTCATTAGACAGTCGATTGGTCAGAAAGTGGCCAATGATTGATTGTCCATGTTGATTTTGGATTTTATTTTTAAACACTGTTCTTCCATTAAACTCTTTATCCTTAAATGACTTCACCTCATCTCTTAAAGTTTCTCTTTCTTTCTCTTCCTATTGGTTTCTTTCATGCTCCTTGCCCCAAGGTTGGGACTCCAAGAAAAGTATCTTCTTCACACTGAGGTACTGCCAAGAAAAGATGGCATTCTGTCCAATTGTTGTTGTGCACATTAAGAAGGATGTGAAGGTGCATAAAAGATTCAAGAGAACAGCTAAAGGATGGGGAACTTCAGTTATAAAGACTGATTGGAAAAGCTAGACCAATTCTCTTTACAGAAGGGAAGGTTGAGAGGAGATTTGATAGAGTTGTTCATTGTTATGAAGGACCTTGACAGAGCAAATAGACAGAAAGGTTCCTACTGAAGGCAAGCTTGAAGACCAGAGCATTGTCGTGATCGGTGATTTAAGATGATTCGAAAGAAACTGCTGATATGAAAGAAAAATTCCAATATAGAGTGGATGATTAGGATATTGAATTTATGGTCTTGAGAGTGTGATAGTGGCAGATTCAATTGTGGCTTTCAAAAGCAGATTGGATAATTAACTGAAGACAAAAAAATTGCAGGGCTCTGAGGAAAGGGCAGGGACTGGGACTGGGACTGGCTGGGTAGCTCTTGCAGAGAGCTGCCACAAACACAATGGGTCAAAATTCTCCTCTGTGCTGTTACCATTCTGTGCTATTATCAAAGACAGTTTAAGACTAAACAAAAAACAAGGACAGCGTCCTACAACATATTTAGGAGTTAAGGATTGGCGGATCAAGTGAAACAAGGACTACGTAAACCTATTATTCTGATCCTTTATAATCTGAAAACTGATTGGATGCACTTATTATTTGCTTTTTTACAAATGAATGGTTAAACATTACAGCTTATGAAAAATAGAAAACTCAAACTTAAATGCCTCTGGTACATGCCATTTTATTTTTCAATCTGAAATTCAATATCAAAACAACCTTTCCATTTCAATACTGTGAATGAAGAAAACTAGCCAATCTTGACCCATATGTAAAAATGCAACTTCACACTTTACGAGGGTTTAAATTGCAATGTTGGCAAATGTAAATCACGGGTATTGAATGTATTCAGCTGTGAAGCATGGGAACGTCGACAAATCACGAACAAGAAGGAACTCAGAAAGCCTATTTGACAGACAGTAATATTAATTCCAGATTCTCATAGCTCTGGAAAGAGGACAGAGATGAGAAATTGAATCATCAGATGATGAGGTCAACATCATGCATGAGCAGGGTAGGTGCTCGAGACAGGGGATGCAGAGGACAGCCCAAATCAGACAGTGGGAAAGTCCAAGCTCTGTTCAGCTGGACATAGACACTGCGCCTCAGAGATCTTCAACAAGCTCAATCCCTTAGCAACATGTAGCAAAACACTCTCCTGTTCTCTGTTAGAGGAGTGCAGACGAGTCCCAAGAGTGAGGATGATGAGTTAGTCCTTTGAAATGGGAATTTCAGGAAAATGTTCCCACTTCTTATCCATTTATCTCACTCCTGTCAGATAAAGCCCCAGGTGCTGCCTTCTTCCCCAATAAACTACACTGTTTCTGCACAAATGAGAGGTGGGGCTCTCTTTGGGAAGCCCTTATATGCTCTAATACCCAAAGAATGTTCACCAAGAGCATCCCATTTATCAGAGGAAGGGAACCAGCAGGTTGCTTTCAGCTCAACTGAAGCCACAAGGGTAGTATCATGTAGAAATAGTAAGAGGCAGAATACAAAATGCTAAAAAAATAGAATTTGCTATAAAAGCTCTGCAGGTCTGGGCGGCATGGTGGCACAGTGGTTAGCACTGCTGCCTCACAGTGCCAAGGACCTGGGTTTGATTCCACCCTCAGGCGACTGTCTGTGTGGAGTTTGCACATTCTCCCCATGTCTGTGTGGGTTTCCTCCGGGTGCTCCGGTTTCCTCCCACAGTCCGAAGATGTGCAGGTTAGGTTGTTTGGCCATGCTAAATTGCCCATAGTGTTCAGGGAGGTGTAGATTAGGTGTGTTATAGGGGGAGAGGTCTGGGTGGGATGCTTTGAGGTTTGGTGTGGACTTGTTAGGCCGAAGGGCCTGTTTCCACACTATAGGGATTCTATATGATATGAGGTCTGGCAGCATATGTGAAGAGAAGTCTTCCTCAGAGGAAGGGTCACCGGACTCGAAATGTTAACTCTGATTTCTCTTCACAGATGCTGCCAGACCCGCTGAGCTTTTCCAGCAACTTCTGTTTTTGTTTCTAATTTACAGCATCTGCAGTCCTTTCGGTTTTTATTTAGAAGATATAAGCTTGTTGCATACGCAAGAGGATGCACTTAGATAGTTTTAATTATATCACTATTATTTCATTTGTGACGCAGTAAATAGGAAAGGTTTAAATATAAATATTTCTTGCCCTATTCGCTGCAGTATTCTGATTCCCCAGTAGACAGAAAGCTTCACCAGAGTGGCACACCACTTCAGTTTAAATGGCAAGCATGAACTGGAATACCTACTTTTTAGTAAATCACACAGAGGAATCAAAACAGAAGGAGGGAAAGGAGAAGCCAAATTTGCACTGAACATTCAGATAAGGAGTCCAGCAGTTGGAATGTCATTCCAGGACAACCGCTAAACAAAATATGAACACAACATGATGGAGACGCTACAAAACTGATCATTACAAGATTGAACGACTGGACAGGTCATCTGTAACGTATCATATTAATTGTACGTTTTATGCAAATAATGAGCCATGGCTCATCATTGCCGAATATGGAGAGCCAAATCTTGTCAGAGGCAACAACAGAAGCATGATTACCACAGTATAAATAATTCTTCAGTTGAACAACAGTCCAAAATCAATTCTTTACGAATAAGCAATAGCACATGGAGACTGAGCACATGTGTGGGCCGCTGAGGAACCTAAAAGTAGAGAGGGTGGCAACTGAGACTTTTAAATTCAGCAGAGGCATAGTGTTTTCAAACAAAAATATTGAGAATGTGCTTGATTTCAGATCCACAGCAGTATAAGGCATGCAAGACTGGTAATCTGGATTGCTGTATGTTACTGAATGAACCGCGACTGCAATTTTTGTCCTAGAATTGTACACTGTTCACATGTAATGAAAATATCTCTTCTGAAAGCTCTCACTGCTGCTCCAACTATTCTCACAGTACTGTACCAGAGATTACCGGCACCATGTACAACAACAATTTATCTCCACCAGAGGGCACTCCCAGGATTAATACATACATAACTTGAGTTGGTGGTCATAAATCTTAGCCCTTCACAGTCGCAGATAGGCAACCAGTTTCTTTGCAGTAACTCATTACTCTTCAGTTATCGAAGCCATTAGGAGTAGGCTCCAACAATACAAGTTGAAAGTGCAGGAATCATAAAATGAAATCTAAAACATATCAGAAAGTCTCCTTAAACATTTACATCACATGCATTTAAGAACCAAAGACACAGGAAAATCTATCTACATTAATCAAATAAATAGATTTGTCATATTGAAGTTACCTGGAGCCTTTGATTCATAACTGGACAGCAATGGAAAGTCATTTGCTTGGACCACGCTTGGAGAAACTCCTGCTCTGCTGTCACAGCTTTTCCAGAAGTATGGTGGTAATCCCGATTTAAAACATCAGGCGGAATTCTATGTGAAGGTGAGGGCTGCACATCCCAGGTTATAAATCAGTGGTGAGCCAGCCTCCATGTGGTAAAGAAGCCCAAGCTGCATTTACAACTATCAGGCCGTTAACTGGCTCAGAGCAAGACTACTTCCACCCCAGAAGACAGGTCGCTCCACCTCTTGGTGCTATTAATCAATCGTACGGCGAAGTGGAGGGATTCTCCTAGGAGTGGCCTGGGAGGACCTGGTGAAGGAGATTGGAGAGTCTGCATGAGAAGGGCCACGAGGTGGCACACAGAAGTAGGTTGTACCATGACAGGTTGACCTCCATTGGGAACAGAAGGTCTGTAAAAGAGGATCTCCACAAACCCACTCACCCCCCACCCTGCCCAAAACCAAGCCCTCATTGAGATCACTAGGATTCTCTCTTCTGCCGATCCTCTGCAACATATTGCTGAAGGTAACCTCTGCTTCCCAAATGGCTCCCGGGGATGGGGCATAAAACTCAACCCAGTATTTCTACAACACCTCCAATAAAATCATGTTTCAGAATGGAGAGCCCTAACAGAATGTCTAATCAGTGTTTCCAACTGTAGAAAAATATTAATATCAGTTATTCTTATTCAAACTAAATAAATAAGCAACTAAACATTTATTGCTTGTAAATATTTCTCAGTCACAGTGAACAAAAAGAAAAGTCAGTAATTTCTCAATTTTGTTTCTGATGCATGGCTTCACCCATTTGTACACATATTCTAAAACTGAGATCATTCTGCATCATTTTCTGACAATTAAATTAGATGGAAAATGTGAGGGTGAAGCAGAGTTCAGAATATGAAAATTGCTGTTGTTAAAGGAGTTGTGGTACTGCCTTAGGAAGCTGGCAACCAGAATGACAAGGATGGCAGCCAGATTGAAGAAATGAGCAACAGACATCAGGGTGCTGAACCTGCAAAATATCCTCAGGAAGAAGTAGATCACAAGGGATGGATTGAATGGAAATGGGAACTAAAATGCTATTTACACTTCAACCATGACCATTTAAGCTCAACTGCATGCTAAATTGTTGATAACAATAGCAATATTTCTGGTCATTCCAACAACATAAATAAACGTATTCAGCAATTGTTAGTACTCTCTTCCCCCAGATTAATGCCATCTGTTTTAACAAAAATTGCACTCCAAAATCTCAACAGACACATGGATAGCGTGTGAATTCACTTAAGTAAGTTATCTAAATAATCCCTGTACTTGCCAAGCAAATATTTAGAAATAAACGTCATTTTTCTTTGCAACTTATAGACTGGTGAATTGGAATCATTAACCGATTTCTCTTCCTCCCCTCTCACCCAATCACAGATTTCAGTATGTATTATGTTTATATGCTTGCATGAGTCTGCAATTGCACGCAGATGTCACAAATGATTTCCACGAATGCTCAGGGTTATTGGGTTGCCGAAAGAAGTAATTTTGAACTTGCTCAGAGTTGGGAATGTTCAGTCATACAGCAAGACCCCAGAGATAAATGGACAGGTTTTGCTGTAGATTTTTAACTCATCCACATCATTAGCATCTCACATCCAGGTACACCCCCATCACAGTAGGCATGCATAACTGTGAACCATATTCAAGTCTCCATTTTTCAAGGGACCCTAGTCAGAAGGGACAAAGTACATGCATTTTCTCATTGTCAGGAGATAAGTAGCAACTCTACGGTGCAACCCTCTTGTTCTCCCTTATCTCACTACTTCAACACTTTCAACACCACTAGCCCACCAGCGGTCTCGAAGTCATTGCTGGAATTCATACTACAGGCTACGAGAGCCACAAGAAATACTGGAAGAAGATATGTGCCTTTGAAAGAAAGCAGGGATAGCTGGAGGTCACTGAGGAGGTGAGCAGCACCAAGTGCTGCCAAGTGGTCTTGCGATCATGCATACAATGCCACAAAAGGTTGAGTTACCTCATCAGGGGAAAAACGGTGAGTGGCCTTCCGCATATATGTACCAGCCCACCGCCCACCACCACTCTCCCCTCACTCTGACATTCCCAGTTTTCTCCTGCACAGTGTTCCATGGACAAAAAACACCTGTACCTACTCTGCTTTTCTGAGGCACATGTATCCATCGCCATCTCAACTGATATTGCTCAGGCTCGTACTTTTATGATTCATACCTATCTTAGCGCTTTCTAATTCCAATCTCAAACATTCATCCTCCACAAATGCTGTCATTCTGTCCTCTCAACATATTCCACTCTCACAAGTAAATGCTTAACCATTGTGGAGGAATTACACAGGGGAGATCAGCAGGACGTAGGATTGCAATGTCATTGGAGGTGGAGAGACAAAGGTTTCCCCGCTCCCAGGATACGGAATATACTGTCAAACCAACCACATAGCATATAACACACATTCAGTTGACTTGATGCAACACTGAATGATGATGATCTGCACAATAATGACTTTGAATCCTTTCACCTTGTCAGTTTTAATTCATGTCTAATTAATCCCTGATACTTCCTTCAAGCATCAGGCAGAAACTGGTTCAGGAGGATGGTGACTATTCTCAGAGGTTCGTGTTCTGAGCAAGCACTGTCACATGACTCAAACTCAACCTTTACCTGCTCAGATTCACACAATTTGTTGTTAGCTTCATGGGAAGCCTATGTGTTGTCATATGGTGAGTCACACAAGTGAGCAGAAGCTGGTTTAGACATAGGGACACCTGGCTCTGTTCTTCTCCACACAAATGCTGGTCTTCAAAGGTCATTAACAAACAGTACTATCCAGGAGCAGAAAATCTGTGAGGTTCTATCGGCATTTCCAGAAACACTATACATCATTGCAAGGAGATTGGAGCAGTCTGAGTTCACTATGACATACGTAAGCCATTAATGCTGATGTCCATTCTATGGCACTTGAATGAAATATTAGATGCAACAGGCATTGTGGACCTCAACAACAGCCTGCATACTCAGTCTAGCAGCTTATTTGTGGATGTAGGAACACTTCCCTCTTTGGCATCTCTTGGAAGTACATCAAAAAGTCCAGATCTTACATAAGCATGGAGGTCTGGGTGAACGTGGAAAGGGAAAATGGAGGACAAAATGGAACTGGAAGCACTACTCAAAGTATTCTTTCTCTTGTCTATCAATCCTCTCGAGTGACATTCAATCAGAGTCCCACATGGTGACTCTTTGCCTGATGGTCAAAACTGCCCTTATGCAGGTATAACTGGGACAGTCTTTGTCAGAGGCCTCATAAGCTCCAACCTCCAAAGGTCATTGGCCTTGCATATTTGAGCAGTCAGAGTAGGGGATCAGCAATCTGCCTCTGGTTCTGCAGAAGTGACTGTGATAACAATATGCTCATGTCGTAAGAAAAGGAATACAGTTTATCCTCATTTTAATTTGTCACCATTTCAAGTTAGTTTGATTTAATGATGTTTTCATGGGCTGGCACATATGAACATTTAAATTAGGATTAAGTCACATGGGACCTAAAACCTGCTCTGCTATTCAAAACAAGTCTCTAGTATAATTGGTGTAATGTCATCAGGGATTCGAAAGACTTCAGCTTTCTCTGAATATCATGTAGAGTAAATCAGATTGGCTGATTTTTGGTATCTCTGATGCTGAGGACGTGAGGAAGAGACCAAGGTGGATCACCCATTCATCACTTCTTGCTGTAGATTGTTGTTAATGCTTCAGCCTCATGTTTTGCATGTCTGTGCTGGTCTTTTCCACCAGTGAGGGTGGGAATGCAAGTGTCCTCTCTCTGACCACCATTTCCAGCATCAAGGCAGCAGTTACTGTCAATCAGTTGTGCTGGGCAGGCCACCTCAACCATATGCCTGACACAGAACTTCTAAAACAAGCTCTCCATTCTGAACTCTGGCCCAGCAAGTGCCTCTCAGCAGGGCAGAGAAAATGCTTTAATGACATTCTCAAAGCCTCCCTGAAAGCATGCAGCATCCCCACTGATTCATGGTGATTTCCTGCCCAAGGCTGCTCAAACTAGAGAAGTAGTATCTGCAAAAGAACCAACTATCTCCAGCACCTCCAATAGGCACCGATGGGGGCCAAGTTCAAAATGCAGAAGGAGCGTGCAAACATCGGAGAATCTCATCCATCTACCTCCTCAAACACTATCTGCCCCACCTGTAGCAAGGTCTGCGGATCCAGCATTGAACTATTTTGCAACTTTCGGACTCCAACCTCCGAGGTGGAAGAATGTCATCCTCAGTTTTGAGGAACTGCCTAAGAAAGTGGAATTTGAGCAAACCTGTGAAAGATCTTCTGGGAGAGGACACTAATATTGAAGTGACTATCCTGTCACTGAATTTGCAGGACTTGTAGATGCATTGGTATTGATATATTTCTTGGGATTTGAGATGTCTGCTGTACATTGTATGCATCAGAAATGTGGACAATCAGGCAATCAGCATTACTGCCTTGCAAACCATGAACTTAGTGAAGAGTCTGAGGCCTTTGGCATCAAACATTCTGTTCCTCAGTTGGTCAAAGGCTGCACTGGTACACAGGAGGTGATCTTGGCCATAATCTTTGCCTCTCTGAGGAATTTCTCATTCTGTCTGTCCTCATCAAAAGCATATCAACCAGTTTGGACAGAGTGTCTGTGATCTGAGAAATGCATTTATGTATATTAGACTGGGGAATCTAATGGATATCACCATCTGATCCCTATAATTAGCCAGTGGTGAAGAAATTTCAGATTGTGTTAATTGAGATAGCTACTGGCAATACATCCCCGTCCAGGTCACTTTGCAGGGGCTCATGTTCCAGAAAGCTCCAGACGTCATCAAAAAGGACTAGGTGTCTAAACAACTGGTGTTCACTCACGCCCAGAAAGCTGATCCTCTGCCCATCTCCTCCATGATGTATCACCTGCTGAGAGCTAGAGGTGCGTTTGTCCCTTCTGCTGAGTGAAGGTGAACATGATTGCTGCACCTTTTGGATCTGTTCCTGCTATTGGTCATATTACTGAAAGCTAATCCCAAGCTTCTGAGAAGGATGAACAGCTAAGAAGTGCAGATCAAAGCAAAGTAAAAGGCCAAGGTAGCAGAAATAAACTCAAGTTTTGGAAAACTCCTCTACAATGTTAAAAGAACAAGTCCTGCTCGCAAAAGCACGTCGTTTGGGTAAAGAAATAGCGACCATAGCTTTCCAACCTACCAATTACTCAGCCTCAGTAGTCATCACAGCTCTTTCATTTTGTTGCACTTGATGAGTTATATTTAGTGAGGGAAATCCCTATATTGCCTGTTAAAGCTAGAAGACATGGTTAAAGCTGGCGTCCGCTGGTGTAGTGTTAGTGAGATGTAAGTTCAGGTCCCACCTCCCCTGGGGCGTGTCACAGCATGTCAGAACAGGTTAATTAAAATAAGTACAAGTTAAAGATACAGCCAATATGCTACTGAATATTTAAATCTGATTGGTTGCTTACATGAGGTTTTCTGCACACTAAGAGAAATGTACTTGCACCGAATCCTCTCCCCCTTCCAGGTTAAAACTCCTCAGATTATTATTGCTGCAGTTATTATTACTTTCCCCGGTTCAAACGAGATTAGCCAATCATATCATTACTATACTTACATGAGATTTCACCTCCCTAATCAGGGTATCCCACCTATCTCTGGCCAAGTTCTATCATTTGAATGAGGTGTTAACCAAGGCCCTGTCTGCCCCTTTATGATCTTATGACACTATTCAAGAAACAACAATGGAGTTCTTCCAGTGACTTGGCGCATAGTCAGTCAATGAATGATAATAAAATAATAGATTTTCAGGTGATTATTTTGTTGCTGAAATCCTTCCTGATGCCAATGTTGTACATTCTTTCGGGTAGACACGACATAGTTTTTATTTCAAAAAATCAACTCAACTACATTGTTATTAGAAATAAATATACACACCTTATTTGAAAATAATATGAAAGTAAACATAAACTGATAAATAAAATGCATGATGTCGAAACACACAAGTTAGAAGTTGGAGCAGGCCGCTCAAACCACAAGCCTGCTCCACCATTCAATACGATTGGCGATAATCTCCATACTCCACTTTCCCACCTACTGCTGATAGCCTTTCAACCACTTGCTTATCAAGAACCTTCCTGTAACAATTATAATGAAGTCAGCCAGCTGGACTTCACATAACAGAGTTTCCTAATTGGGGCTATTAATCTGGTCCAATCTGGGATCCCTGGCTGCCAGATAAAGAGGAGAGTGGCAGAGATACTGCCACCCTGATAGCTGACTGGGACTGAGGCAGTACTAAAGTCAAGGACTGTCATTTCACTACCTACTTATGCCTTAAGAATATTAATTTGGTTATTGTTAGGGGGCCTGCACATCACTCCCACAAGTGATTTTTGCCAGCATTCAAGATTAGGTCCAAAATTAACTTATGATCAGATATAAAATGAATAAATAGCTCCAAAGAAAACAAACTCCTTAGCCCCATAATTTGGCCAATAGTTTGTTTCAAAGGCATTTCATTACCTAATCCATATCTCTTGAATGTTACATTTATGCAATTGTACTTTTCTTGCAAACTCTTGCAGTGAGATATCCATCTGTTAACTGCCAACATATCACAGTAAGAGAAACTCCCAAAGCTCAAACATGATCGAGCATCAACTCATCTGACATGAACGGTTTTCTTGAAACCTATTTCAGTTTTTAAGAACAATATCCATGTTACAGCTTACATTTTAATTGTCAGGAATTTCCCCCTGTTGCTTCTGCACTACTGCCAGAATATTGCCGGATGTGCAGCAGAAACCCTATTTACCCTGGAACTTTGAGTTTCTGCCCGATTTTCAGCAAACATCCAAGGATAGATTGAGAACAGCTCTGAGGAATTTCTCAATACCTTCTGTTGATTTTTGAAGTGGCTTATATTCAGCATGTACTTAGCAATGTACCTTCACAGTTCATTTCATATTATATTTACATCTAAAATTTGTTTCATATTTCAAAATGCTAACAAGTCTACACAATTCTACCTGTCACAGGAGCTTCTATATCCAGCATTGTTTTCTCTTGGCGGAGAATGGAAGCTCCTTCGTTAATAATTCGAAGTGCTACAATTTCTTCTACTCTTCCCTCCTTGGTGAGATGAGCCTTCAAAAGATCAACCCGTGGCTTGCCATCGCAATCAAATACTTCCTTCATGGTCAGTCGATGGCTTAGTGGAAAAGGAACAGCTGTAACATAAAAAGAGAAACATAGGTGGCAAAAAACAAACGGTATTGCATACTTGCAACTAAACACAAGTATATATGATACATGGGGTGTATTTTGGGTGGCAAGGTCCCCCCCATACAAGACTATTCCCCCTGTCCATTTCTCAGTCTCTCCTAGTCAGTAAGGAGAGTCCCACATGTTTGATGTGCACATCATTGATTTCATCCTCCCCTAATTCATCCTCCTCCTACTAATTCTGTACACGGGATCAGATCTTTGCAGCCTAATTTCTGGGAAACATTTTCTTCCAATGACCATTTAAAAATATCAGGTTTTAAATAAAAGTATTGAGCTAAGTATGGAATTCTTAAAAGGCAATAGCTGGTAGGCACTACAGGAGCATGGCATTAGTGAATCATCTGCACATTGGCTTGAGCTGGGGTACAAATTTTTAGAACAGTTTCAGCTTCCTGCTGGTTGCCATTGGCTGGATCACCCTTGCACCATGCAGTTAGATAAGGACACTACAATGTGTGTGTCTATGTTGGGAGTTGATAAAGGGGCTTCATGGAGTCTTCTATCTGCAGAACGTAAAGCCTGGCTGAAACATGCCTGATTACCTAAAATTTTCAGATTTTACAAAGTAATTTAAAAACAGATTTTATATGTTTCTATAATGTATTACATATTGATCTATGATCTGCAAGTTTCTATAACTAAACTGAATGTTACTATGCCATTTCATCAGTTTTTTTTTGTTTGGTATGCGCGGTCATGTTAATTCTCAAGTGTGAAAGCAGCGTTATAATGGACAACAGCATGGCAACAACTATTATACAGTATCAAATAAGTCATCAAAATGACAATTTAAACGATGTAGTACAATAACGTTATTTATAATGTACTGACATTGGGAAGATCAAACAAATTTTCAGGAAGATTTTGGTTGAGAATCTGCATTGTAACAATTCAGATTTTAATATGAAAAATAATTTTGGCAAAAATTATAAAGACATTGCACTATGGTTTCAACTACTAAAGTAAACACTATGGTGTGTTTAGCAACCTAAATATGCACGTATTGTTTAGGTTTTGCCAATAAATGAAGTTGTCCAACCATGGTATATCACAGACAGTACAGCAAAGAAACAGGTCATTCAACTGATCTGATCTATGTTAAGTTATGCTTGACACAAGCTTCTTGCTAGATCTCTTCATCTAACCTCTGTCAGGATAGTCTTCTTTTCCAACAACACATGATGACATCCCCTTAATTCCACCTGCAGCATTCATCTCAAATGTTTATTGCAGTAGTGAGTTCCACATTCTGAATTCCACATCGAATTTATTCGATCACTAACATATACTTATGGGCCCTTGTTTTTGACTCCCGACAAGCTGCAATACCTTGTGCACTGAGGTATATTTACCACTTAATTAGTTTTAATTCAACTAAAATTCCCTGTTTTCTCAATTATGGGTAGATTTCAAACTTCTACCGGAAAATCCCCAAATGATTTGTCGTGAGACGTAATGGAATTTCAGTGTTTGTTTTGGCATTTATTTGACTGTATGAAAACAATTACCTAGACTGAAACAAAATACTCTTCAGATTCTGCTAAAATGAATGTTTGTAATGTAATGCTCTAATGATTTATTATCCAGTTAATGGAATATTCAGATACAATGAAATATCATAATATAAGAGAGCACATTTTTTCTCCTTTTTGGACTATAAACTGAAATTGAAGTTGGACTGCTGTATACATCATAGATCATAGATCATTGAATCCCTACAGTGTGGAAACAGGCCCTTCGGTCCAACAAGTCCACACTGACCCTCACAGCATCCTACCCAGACCTACGCCCCTATTCTACACATCCCTGAACACTACGGGCAAGTTAGCATGGCCAATCCACCTAGCCTGCACATCTTTGGACTGTGGGAGGAAACTGAAGCATCCGGAGGAAACTCACGCAGACACAGGGAGAATGTGTAAACTCCACACAGACAGGCACCCGAGGCTGAAATCGAACCTGGGTCGCTGGTACTGTGAGGCTGCAGTGCTAACCACTGAGCTTATAGCTGAATTATCAGCAGAGTTTTGCAACTTGGAAAAATCAAGTGTGCATAATTTTAGCTGTGCAATATAATATTGCTCTTCAAAGCAGTGAGATTGTTATTTTCAGACAGAATGACACTGAGAGTTAGAGGAAGACTACTTGCTCCTTGTCAATATTTTTTTTTCCAATTGTAATATCCATGCCAAATCATTTGTTTTCTGTGTGTTGTAATTGTGAATGAGGTTTTGTGGGTTTGGGGCTTCTAAAGGGACATATTTTAAGTTGCATAGTAGTAAACTAGGATACCCTTTCTCTCCAATTTGTTAGATTTGTAGATGACAATAAACAGTTGTATTCTGTTTTTGACAAAACATGGCCCAGCTTTTTGAAAGCCAAGTTATTTGTTTCTGCAGTGTAGACTAAAGCTAATATGCAACCAACTCCTGGTTGTACCAACGGCCAATTATGTTGATGCACCTGCCACCTTGCTCAATCTCAGTTGGGAACTTCAGCGTTATTGCTTTGCAGTTCTAGCTGATAATACAGTTAAAATATATTATGTCAAAGAAATTGCACTTGAATATCTGTCAAACCATTGTGTCACATAGCTATACACATAACATTTCAAAATGACTTTCTAATTCAAAATATTCCACAAGTAAACAAGATAAATTCTAATTTTATATATTTCTGCAATTTGTGAAAAATGCTTCTCAAAGGGTTGCATTTGAAATCATTGCTTCACTCAGTTAAAATATTCATTTCGAATAGAATAAATGCCAGCAGCTTGTTCCATGATTACATTGTTCAGCTATTTTCACAAAAGAGCTTGGAACAAGAATTTAATCTACATATAAATTTAATCCCATACACCCACACATCCCTAATAACCTAGTGCCAACCTGGAGCTTCTCAATTTACCTTTAGACTAACTAATTCACATAAGTTATAGACTTCTATGACATGATCAATGATCATAACCAAAAACTTTCTTGTCTGCCCAACTGCAAAATTATTTTCATGTTGTATGTTCTTCCTGTTTTATACACACACATGTAATTACTTAACTGGTCTAGATCTTATTTGCACATGTTTCAGGCATAGGTAAAGGATCTACAGAGCCAGATCTTTGAGGCGTCAGATTGAAATCCAGAGGCCAGCACAGGAAATGAGATTGGGTGTGAATTACCCAAAGGGAAAACCCTGTTTCAGCAAGGCCATTTGAAACTACTGCTGAGTTCAAACAAGCTCCATTTTCACTGTCGCAGGGTTTTAACGCACAAAACATGAATTTACAGAGAAAGCATAAATGCTCTTAAGAAGATAAAGTGTGATAAGTCACATCATTTGAAGGTTTTTAAGTCTCTAAACCTTTAAAACTGAAAATAAAATGTTGCAGCTGTCAGTTGGAGTTATAAAATAACAGTCACTTTCTGGATTGCATTCATAGATTACCTGGTTCAATTGCCTGCAGTTTCAATAGAATCCATTGATAACATTCCCCAAGCACTGATATTACAGCTGATATTACACATTATGAGTGTGTGCCTGAATTTTGAAAGCTCTAAAACATTTACGTCACAAGGAATCTGAGTGGAGTGGAGAGAGAAGCAGCTGAGTTCACAATTGTTATTGGCAGTTTAAACAGGCTAATAAAGGTTTAGCTGCCTTAATATTATTGCTGAATAGACTTGCCACTTGAAGGATGTAAAATATTTGAATGGGCTTCATGAATGAGTTGTTTTCCTGTATCAAATATTTATCAGTAAGAGTCCTCTTCAGTTGTTGGAACATTTCTTTCATCTCCTTATAGGTCCTGGGGTCTGCCAACAGTGGATACTCAGTAAATGGCTTTGGAGATGACACTGGGGGTAAAAGATGTCATGTGGAAATGATGGCAGATATGAAGAGGCTTGGAGGGGTCATGAGGGTCAGCTTACATGGAGGTATAAGATGGAATGGAGTCAGGAGAAGTAATTGAGAAAACATAAGGGGATCATGTCCAAGGGAAGGGGTGAAATCTAGATGGCCCAACAGACATTTATAAAACTAGGACCAATTTTCATAGAATCAAGGTGAGATTTTGGACCAACCTGCCTGGCACTCTCCACCTCTATCCCACACCTTTCTCTGGAAAGAAAACAATGCATGCACATGTTGTTTCCCTGGAGGCCAATCTGAAGATTAAAGATTTCCCAACTCAAGCTTCGCTTCTCTTTGCCAAAACTCTGGAGCACAGTTTTTGTCCTCGCCCAACAAACAAGGTGACACAATTCCAAGAAGAAATTTGCACATGCTAACTGACAGCCATTGTTGCATTTCTAGCTCAAGCAGTTTTATTTGGAACAGGTTAGAAGGACACAGTTCTATTGTATTCTACAAATCTACTAAATATTTATTGAAAGAAGCAATCATCATGTTTCAACCATTCATGTGGCAAGGTGCCCAGTGCTACAACAGTGTACTGCATTTAAAAGTAGTGACATAAAGCAGGTGGCATTTCTGTTTACGTGTCAAGAATCATCTCCCATGTTGTCCTAATTAAAATTTAAAGTGCCAGCAGAGGACACGGAAGCCATCTGCAATCATGTGGTTATGGAAACTTGAACGGAGAAACCAGCTAGCAACTAACAGTACAACATCTATTGTATGGGAGGACTATAAAATAACCTTCTGGACAAACAGGAAGCTCTGTGTTATGGCCATAAACTCCTGTCCAATTCCTGTGTATATTTTATTCAGTGCAATAGATCATGACCCTCACCAGCTCTCACCCCTGCTCCTCAACCCCCTGTTTCACTACCCCCGACATCGTTCACCACCTTATTATTATATCCTGCCTACTCACATCCAGGCCCCCTAATATTTGGTACTAGACAGGGGCCTGTCCTACAGTTTGCAATGCCTCTTTGCGGGTCCTTCTCCAGGCCATCAGGGAAAGACAAGAAATGTTTATACCATTGAATGTTAACATAAAACCCTACACATGTATTAGCATATCTAGACGGAAATTGCAGAGGAGGTGTGCAACCATTGGGCCTGTTTAAGAAACTGAAATCAAAAAATTGTTCTGATCTACCAGCTAAGTGCTGGGGTCGCATCTTTCCAAAGAAATTATCAAGTAACATGCTTTTGCAAAATGGGCAGTTATGCCAGGCAGGTAAATGCATGATCAGCCTCATGGGATTTAAGGTGAAAGCCAGTATGTGTTGGAATCATGGGCACCCAAGCGGTACATGATGACATGCTCTGTTCACATGGTGATCCTTAATGAGTTTCCATTTGCTCTCCGTTACAAGTTCTCACTATCCCGTGACCATCCACATTCATCAAAGGCAATTGTTTAATACACTTAGCAGATTGCCCTTACCCCATCAGATGATGTCATATGCACATCAAGACATAGTGACCATAAGCACAAGCATAATATCCACTGAGTGCACAAAGGTGTTTTTCAAATTTAAATGTGACATGGAAATATTGCACATTATATTGATTTCATTTTGTTCACGTGTTTCTCATTGTCATTTGTTGGGACCCATTTCGTCAGAGAGTAAATTTACTAGCCTGTCTCATGCTTGATATGCACTAAATGTTGCCTAGTAAGTTAGGGAGTTAGCTTATTGCCTCTCTGGTCCTTTTTTTGGAATGAAATAAATAGAGCTCTGCTCTAGAGTATAGAAGATATTCCACTCAGGGTTCTGTCAGAAACACGAAGTTGTAATTTCATTCTGACAGTTCTTTTGTAATACAGAACTGTCAGGGACATCAACCTATGCCCTCTTTTCACAGTAGGCAGCTGCTATATTTGGGCATTTAAAGATCTTGACAGCTACTGTCAAGACATAACATAAGGGTGATGTTAGGGTACTGGGTAAGTAGGGTACCATGGTGACAGGTACCTAGGGTACCAGATGGGAAGGATGTCAGGTAAGCAGTGTGTCACATACTTATGGTACTAGGTACATAGTATGCCAACTCAGTGCACTGTTAGGTTGGTAGGACGCCAAGAGATGATGGGTAGCTTGTGAATGGGTAGGCTGCTATGGTACAAGGTGGCAAGACAGGTGATGCAGTTTTAGGGTAGTTCAGAATGACTGGGAGAAATCAGGTCTAATTCAGTTGGGGTTGGGGTGTCAGAGGAGGAGGGGAATAGCAGGTCATCACTTTATTGAATGCTTACATTAATGCTTGGTTTTGCACTTGCCAGACCCTGGAACATGGCTGAACCAGCAGGCTCACCTGCCCTTCCAACTACACATTGTAAAAGTTATTGTCCGAGATCATTCATAGTAGGTATAATTGAACTGTTGCACTCAAAACCCTCCAGTAAACGCGCAGGATCTGAATTCTTGGTCATTGTAGGCTGATTGAAGTATGTTCAAGCGTAACACAGATGTCCTCAGGCCAATACCTACTTAAGAATATGTGGGGCACAATCAGCTTTTCTCTCCTCTTTTGGGTGATGGAAGAGGACACAGGTTTAGAAGTTGCTTCATCTCTAACTATGTCAGGGCCATCTTTCCAGGGCACTCCATTATGAGCTGCCTGAGGGAGGCTGGCAGAGACTGTCCACGTTAGAAGCAGATAAAGGAGTTCCAGTGAGGAGACCCAAATCAGACAAATGCCTCCTTCTTGGGTAAATCCGGTGTATATTGGGTTGTCTCTGATATACTTCCACTGCAGCTACCCCACCAAGTAAAGCCGCTGGGAAGGAGATGATGTTCTTCAAGGAGAGTTGAAACACTTTTCTTACGGGGGTCAGGAAGAATGGGAGGGCTATGGTGGGCTCTGCCAGAAAAAAAAAGGCCTCCGCTGTCCTTGACAGGCCAACCTGTCACGACTCCAAGTGTTCAGTCTTATCTTTCAACTGACAGCCTTCTCAGTTCTTGTTGGCAGCTTCTGAACCATTCAGTCTTTGCATCCCCTTCTCGGCTGCTACATTTCCCCTAAAATGGACTGCCTGATGGCATTCAAATGTGGGTCAAGAGTTACAATCTATCAAGATTCCAACAATGGTTCCCACACAGCAATGTTACCTGACCACAACAGGAGTTAAAATCGTTCATAATGCTCTAAGCTCTCAATATTTCTCTTTGTTAAAATGCTCAAATCGGCACAAAGTGTGGCATATACATGTTTCGTGCAAGTTTTCTCAGCACTTTGTTTACATTCACCTTGACTATAAAACTCAAAATATTTCTGGTCTTTTTAGTATTGCTCCCTAACTACAATCACACCTTCGAGAAAGAATCACCTTAACATTTATCATACCATCCATTCAGTGAGAAGTTAGGTCAGCAGATTTGGATACAGAAGATGCAAAAGAACAGGTTTTCCAGATATTCTGTAGACATTAACAACAGGACAGTTTTTAAAGCATTTACATAGGTTTCCTACAGGAAGGCAGTTTTAAAAACAAGTTGGCTGATTGTCAAGTGGGGAGGCCTGAGGATTAACGATGCCTCTAAACAGAAAACAGGAAGGGACGCGGAGGAATTGCAGTCAAGGTGGGTGGAAGTCTTGTGGCTGGGGGTAGAAATGACTTGGAATGGGGCAAAGACCATGGTGGCAATGGGAATGGAGAATGTAGGAAGAACGTAGAGTGTGTGAGGGGCAAGAGACCATGCAAGAGTGAGAGAAAGGAGAAAATGATGGCGAAGAGGAAAGTTCACTGGAAAGGGGCGATAAGTTGGCAAACATGTACTTGGAAGCAGGTGAGTTTGTTCGCCCATGGGATACACTCTTACTCTTCCTGATATGTTGGGGAGCACAGTCAAGGTACTGACATCACAGATACAACCTTTCTTATTGCTTTTAACAGCCAAGCTCAAGAAAACTGGGTTATGCTGTACAAATTAAAAGAAACCTTATTAAAATAGAGATGTGAAGACTCCTTGATGTGTCACATAATCCTATCCACCTCAATTAACACTTCAAATCAATTGCTTCGAAATGGATTTGGATTAGGTTTTAAGGTTATTAAAAATATTGAACTTTTATTTTGAACTTCTCCTTTGAAGCAAACGTATCCATTCTTGGGGGCTGAAATTATTATCAAAGCGCCTGAGGCACTAGGTCTCTCTGGTTTTCTACACTCTCGGAATATTCCCACTGAGCTTAAACTTCCATTCCTATACTTTCCTTGTGGAAAATATTAGCTCACATGCATGCACATTAAATTCATCTGCCACCTGCCTTTGTGTTACTATACGTTTTGCCAAAGATTTTCGTACTCCTTTTACTGCTTGAGATTTGTGGCAGAATCACATGACATGTCTGGTGAGCCCTAATTTGACATTGGGAGCAGCTCACTGCATCTTTTATGCATCTGCTACGTGTTGAAGTAAGTTTCTTATTAGGCAGCAGTAAGTTCCCTACTTTGGAGGCTTATTGCTTACTAAACATATTATTAACCGTATATCTCACATCATTAACACGTAACTTCCTACATTACCAGATGACCACTAGACAAGAATTCTCAACATGGAACAGAGAGCGTGTACCTGACACCTTCAGCTTCCCACTTCTTTCAATAGGCCTCCATGTTGGACACTGGGCACCAACATCTAAGGACAAGCTCTATGGACACTGGCCACACACACCTACATCCATAGCCATTGACATCTAACATCTACCAGCCTCTAAAGAACCCTCATGGCATATCTCTGGTCAATGTACAGCATACTTCTGCATTTAAAAGCTGCACAAGGTACTACCATTGCAATGCTGCTGCAAGGGCCATACTGAGAGACATGTACCCAGCTCACAAACTGAACCAGACTACATCTCCAGGCTTTTCAATGGCTTTCAAAGTGCTCACTCTTTCGAACCTGTGTAGATTCATAAACTATCCCTTCCTTGCGCTGCCTTTATGCATTTTGCCCTGTCAGACAGATACCAGACATACAATGCTGCTGTGCTGTTTACAGCAGACACTAATTCAGGAAATTTGTCATCGTTGTTAGTACAGATGTCAGTCAAATCAAGATAGACTTTGTTCGGGAGCCCTAGCACAATAAGTCAAGAGCAGCCTCCAATACCAGTCCAAAGGCTTGTTTACAGTCAATCAGCTGCTCAGAATGGTCAGAGTCAGGATTCTCTCCATATAAGGGGTGAGGAGTTGAACGTCAGGCAACCTACCTGCCGTCTTGCGTCTTTCTGTCCTGTTGTGTGCTCTTTTCCTCCTGGAATGAGGCCGAGGCAGGTATTATGGAAGATGAAAGTGGATGGGTAACCTGTTACTTTCGCTGCAGGTGGGAAGGTATCCTGAGAGAGTGAGAAGGCAGGCAAGGCTAATGGATTTGGGTGTTGCACTGGCTGACAGAGAATGAGGAAACATGTTCCGGCCAATAGCGAGAGTGGTGGAGGCAACACCGACTTCCTTCCTCCACTGCTGTGCATTCTTCCAGACAGCTGGGACAGCACTGACCCAGGTGGTGACCTGGGACCAGGCTGGCATGATCTGGTGTTGTGACATCATCTGTTAGTTCCGAGAAAGAGTATGAGCAGCACCCCGTCGAGCACAGCCTCTAGTTCACTGCCTGCAAAGCCGGGCAAAAATTTTATCTTGTCTGCTATTCCGGTAAAATGTCATGAACCAGGTAGGAATAGCTCTGAACTGAAGGTGCACAACAAACTTTTAAAGATGATGCCTCTGCTAGAAATGCTTGTGCATTGCAGGATATACCGACAGGGTTAATGACGTGTGAAGGGTGTGTGTGTGTGTGAGTGAGAGAGGGTATGTTTGGGTGTGAGAGAGTCTGTGTTCGTGTGAGAGGGTACGTATGCGTGTGTGAGAGAGGGTGAGTGTGTGGGTGTGAGAGAGTGAGTGAGTGAGAGAGGGAGGGAGAGGGAGGGAGAGAGAGAAAGAGAGACAAGAGGGTTCCTTGCAGCAAATAAAATCCAAAAAAAGCTACGAAAAAGAAAGGTTACTGTCGTTTAGCCAAATAAACACAAGACTCAGCCCATCTGGTCTGCGCTGGTTCTTTGACCATTTTGACTTAGTGCCGATCTCCTGCCTCTCCCCCATAACCTCACATGTTGTTTCTATTTAAATGATCATCTAATGCCTTCTTGAATACCTTGATTGAACCTGCCTCCACCACATTTCCAGGCAGTGCTTTCCAAATCTGGACCACTTGCTGTGTGAAAATGTTTCTCTCACCTGATTTTTATTTTGCAAAATATTTTAAAGCTGCACCCTCTGATTCCTTTACAAGTGGAGGCATACAGATATCTTGATGTATAGGTTGGAAGACAGAACTATACAATCCAGATGGAGATGGACGGGCTCAGAATTTCTGAACACAGCCAATATGTCACGATGTTACAAGTCTCAAGCTATAATTATGAAGCAACTCAGGTAGATGATGCTAGTTACTTGAAAGCAGCAGATAGCTTGCTAAAATTGTTGAAAGGCCTATTTAGGCTAATGACAAGGCCAACAGGAATTTTCCAGTCAGCCTGTGCACTCTCGCACAGTCCAGAACCCAATAGCTACCTGAAGGTAGCCTCCCCTGGCTGCAGATTGGATCAATTTGAGGACTCCATTTTCCTTGCAATCACCATATCTACATGCCATGACTGTGGCCATAGCTTGTTCTGTGCAAAGACTCACCCAATATTGAAGGTTTTTTTTCCAAAAGTTTGCATGTGTTATTAAGAGGGCACCTCTAACTTGAAGCATCTCTCTATTTTGGCAGGACTGGCAGGCTGCAGCTCTTTCAGTGTTGGTCTCCTATTGATGTCTGCCCCCTCTAGCCATTAATGATCCATTTCTGACACAATGCAAGTTTGAGACCTGAATTTGATCCCAGCAGGATCCTACCTCCAAAAAAAAATCCATCACATTTTTTTAACCAGGATTCTGAGACCATGAATTTATTCACCAGGTCTACCAAGGTTAAAAACCGATTAACTGTAATGTTGTGGGTGAATAATGGTAGAGTTAAAATTTCCATTGTGATTCGGGGCCACAATCCCATGATTGTAGTGAATTATATGCTCAATGTGCCAATTATAGAAACCCTACAATACAGAAGCAGGCCATTTGGACGACCAATTCCATACCGACCCTCCGCAGACCATCCCACCCACACCCACCTCTTACCCTATTCCTGTAACCCTGTATTTCCCATGACTAATCTACCTGGCCTACACATCCCTGGGCACTAGCAGCAATTTAGCATGGCCAATCCACCTAACCTGTACATCTTTGGACTGTGGGATGAAACCAGAGCACCCAGAAGAAACCCACGCAGACACGGGGAGAATGAGCCATCATTGATCGAATTGAACTGGCTGGTCAGAGCCCATGTAAATAAAGGGTGACTTGGTGACAGGAAACTGGCATCTGTGCAGTTATTTCAGTGGCGACAAGAGTGGGACGTCATTTACCAGCAGGGATTTGTTTTATAATGTGCTGCTGTTAAGCACCAGGGAACTTCTTAAAAAATTCTTTGGTGCAACAGACACTTGAGAGTGAAAGCAGTTCAATAAATATTACTTATCCACACTTAGAGTACATGTCATTTACAGTCTACTACTACAGGATCCATTTTATTTCTTTACCTTTTTGGTTTAAAGAGTGGACAACTAAGGCCATACCAGGATCCATACTGGTCAATTTTGGCAACTTGCTGTCAAAAGATAAGATGGAATGAATCATGACAGAATAGTGCATGGGCATATCTTTTGGCCCATATTGATGGTACTGGTGTTTGCACCGATCCTAACGATGGATGCCATATGGGCTGTGCAGGTAGCAATATTTGAGGCTGCTCACCCCCAAAGAATGGAGGCAAGTCTGGCAATGCTATGGAATTAAAATTCTCAGACATCTCTTTCAATATTTATGGGCTCTTGTGCAAAATTGATTGACAGATGTGTTTATTGCATCAAAGTTAACTCCCTGGCTGTGAGGTGCTCTGAGATATCCTGAGGATAGATGGCAGGACCACAATATGATTGTTTTCCCTTTCAAATAGAATGGAATATTCAATGAGAATACTAGGACAAGTATTTTAAACTTAAATAATGACAATTATGTGGACGTGAAAGCAGAGCTGGCTGAACTGAACTAATATACTAAGTGCTGGCACAGTCAATAGAGAAAAATGGATGCTTTTAAGGGGATATTTCAAAATACTCAGAATAAAAATACCCATAAGAAACAGACAAATTCTAAGTGGAGGACACATGATCGGCAATTAACTGAAGAAATTATGAAAAACATCAAACTTAAGGAAGAAACAAAGGTGCACAAGGTGAGAAGCAGGTCAGATGACTGGCCAGAATGCAAATAGTGTGATTGAAATATTAATTTACTTAAAAAAATTCAAGTATGAGAGGAGACTAATTAAAATGGACAGTAATGATTGAAATATAATGTAAGCAAAACTTTTTAAAAGCACAAATATTTTAAAAAGAAAAGTGAATGTTGACATTCTTGATAATGAAAATGGGAAGTTATTAGTAAATAAGAAGGTAAGGTTTGATTAAATAACAAAATATTTTGTTGACTTTGTGAAATAACTGCACAAATGCAGCTAGGTTGGCATCCAACCTTCTTGGCTACCAGACGTAGCTTCTTGCTAGCACCTTCATCTTGAAAATCCTTGGATGGCCCTGGAGGTGTTCTGGCAGCAACCTTTACATGGGATGATTAGCCTTGCTTCCCACAGTAATACGCCATCCTCTACGATGATCTGGTCCCACCGAGTCCAAAAAGGTTTCAGTCCTGGTTGTTATGGCCCTGCTGTCTTCCCCATTACTATCAGCTGCTTCAGTTTCGCTAGGACAGGATCTTTGTGTGTCTACAGTCAGATATTGTCTGCGGTGACTGGAAAGGTATCCGGAAAGTTTAAAACCAAAATGGACTCTTCTGGGGGAGGCACTATTGCTGAAGTATTCACCAGTGGGAGGTGGCTCAAGGCATCTGCATTAGCCACTTGGCTTCCTGGACGGTGTCTTAACTTGTACATGTACACACTGAGAATAAGGGCCCAATGCCGAATTCTACCAGAAGCTTTGTCAGCACCGCCTTGTCTTCCTTCAGTAGCCCTAGCAGGGGCTTGTGATCTGTGACTATCACAAATTCCAATCCGTCAAGGTACTGGTGGAACTTCTCACACCAAGGATGACCGTCATACTTTCCTTATCTATTTGGGCTTACTTGCGTTCGGCATCAACCGAAGTCCAGGAAGCATATGTTTTCAGGCATTCCTCTCCATTGAGCCACCGGTGAGCCAACGATATCCTGATACCATACAGGGAGGCATTGCATGTCAGCACTACTTCTCACCTTGGATTGTAGTGGGCCAACACCTTAGACAACAATAGCTGCTTTTTCAGTTCCCTAAAGGCTACTTTTTGGCTTCGTGACCATTTCCAAGGCTGACCCTTTTCTTAATAGCAGGTGTAAGGGTGCCAAGGTGGAGACCAGGTTCCGTATGATTCTTCCATAATACTTCACTAACCCAAGGAAAGACCTAAGCTCCGATACAGATGCAGGAGCCGGTGCTCCTTTGATCACCCTCACTTTATCCTCCAGCAGGTATAAGCTGGTTTTGTCGACTCTATAATCCAAGTAGGTCACTTGGGGTGCCTGGAACACACTTTTCCCATCGAAGGCATACTCCTGCCTGGGAGAATGTTTAAGCACTAAATCCAAGTTCTCCATGTGCTATTTATTGGTGTTCCCTATTATTAGTATGTCAACCAGATGATTTGCCTTGTAAAAGGTTCTCCATGGTTCACTGGAAAGAGTGCAGGCTGATGATACCCCAAATGTCAGTCCTGTATCTTAGTATAAACCCTTATGGGTATTAATTGTAGCGTACTTCTGGGACTCCTCATCCAGTCGCACTTGCAGGTAGGTGTGGCTCAGCTTTGTGAAGGACAGCACCCTCCGCCAACTTTACATACAAGTTCTGTATGCGAGGGATCAGGTATGTTTCCACCTGTGAGAAGCCAATTACCATTTGCTTGAAATCCCCACAAAGGCAAACTGAACCATCAGACTTCACAATTGGTACAACCAGTGTTGCCCATTCTGCAAAGCGTACCAGTTTGTTCCCTCGCACACCAACCTCCTGATTTCCACCTCTACTTTTGCCCGCAACATGTAACGTGGCTTTGGCCCCTTTGATAGTCCCCTCTCGAAAAACTCCTTGGTATTTCACTAGGACTTCACTGCTGCAACCATTTACCAATCGAAAAATGTTGAGCCAATCAAGGTGAACGTTGCTCAATCAATTCAACCTCAATAGGCTTGGGCCTGAGCCTTTCACTATCATCAGTGGTAACTGCACCAACTGCTTCTCATAGGAGACCAAAACAAAGTTGTACACTTAATCTGCAATGGTTCCCCAGTCTATGCTCTCAGTCTGGCTGAGGTCTTGCGCAAGCTTGAAGTTTGGAGTCCAGAGTGAATCTTGTTAAAGAACGATTCTGCAACCACAGATACAGCTGCGCCAGTATCAACCTCCATAGGAACTAGCCAAACATTTAAGTAAACATTAATTTTAATTGGTTCTGATTTGGGTGTCACTAAGCCATTTAATTGTTCAAACACACATGTAGGGGAACTTTCCAGGTGTGCACTCTCCTGGGTACCAATCGCTGAGTTTTTCTATTCAACTCAGACCTTATAGAACTCCTTTGCTGTCTTGAGTCTGCTCACCAGCAGCAACTGCAATGGCTCACTGACCCAGACCCTGAAGAACTGTTTGACCACTTGGCTGAGGCTTGGCTTTGTTGTGGGGTTCTGCTGTGCATTGGCCTAGGGTCCCTCTGCTCAGGATATGCCCTGCATGACGTTCTGCGATTGCCTACACTCACATGGTATTCCCCAAGCTGAGTCAGACAGGTAAGGGCATCCACTTCCATTGGGGTGCTCTATAGCCCCCATGCTCCACTTACCACACTTTCTAATGACAAAGCCAGCTGCAGTGCCCGTTTGAAGTCCAGTTGGGCATTAACTAGTAGGCGCTTCTGCACGATTATATCATTAATCCCACTCTCGTCGCCACCAAAATAACTGCACAGCAGCTGGGTCCCATCACCAACTCACCCTTTATTTACATGTGCACAGTACACTGCCTGTGGCCAGCCTGGTCAGAGTCAGTCCCCTGAACTGAGGGGATTCTAATCTCCTGGGTTTTTTTTTTAAACACACTGAACCAGTGGCACAAAAAGGCCAGGTCCTGTTACCAAATCATCCATTCACTTCACCAATGCAGCTGTATCATTAGCTGTGACCAACCAGCTCAGAAATCAGTCCTTAAAACCAGCAGCGCCACCAGCTGTGACCAGCCAGCTCAGGGTCAGTCCCATGAACTGAGGAGATTCTAATCTGGTTATATTGGTTATATTGGTCATCCAAGGCTTTCCTGATAGGCCCAGGTTAACAATCCCAATCAAGAACCCCATAGTTAACAAGGTCAACCTGGTTCCAATCACTACACTTCATTATGAAGGATTCAAAAAAATCCAGTATTATCCATAAATCAGGAAGTAGAAGGGAGACAGGAACTTGCTGAAATTACATAACTTAGAGAATAGTACTTAGCAAACTGATGGAGCTTTGGGCTGACACAGCTTCTGTACTGCAGTGAACTGTGACTTTGAACTCAAAATACGTTGCTAATGAGTTGGTAGATGCAATAATGCTAATTTTGCAAAATTCCCTAGATTCTGGAAAGATCCCATCAGACTGGAAAGTAGCAAATATAAATTTTCTATTACGGAAGGAACAGTGAACCCAGAACTAGTAAACAGCAATAATGGACAGAATTTTTTTTCTCTTAAAGGTTGGATAGACTTTGGAATTCTCTGCCTCAGAAGGCAGTGGAAGTGGGGCAATTGAATATTTTTAAGGTGGAGGTAGATCGATTTCCTTGCCCGACAAGAATCTAAGGTTATCAAAGTTATATGGAAATATGGTATTTGACACACAAACAAACTGTCATGATTTTGTTCAATAGCAGAACAGGCTTCATGGGCTGAATGGTCTAATTTTCCTCCTGATTCGCACATTCACATGTGCATAGGACTCATAAAATGTATTTCTCCAAAGGATCAGACGAACATTCTACGAATGCTGGGGTGAATACACTCTGTTATTACAGTCATAGAGGTTTACAGCACAGAAAAGCTCTTCAGCCCAACTTGTTGGCACTGCCTGGTTTTCACATTGAATCTAGTCCTATTTGCATGCATTTCATCCATATCACTTCGCAGTAACACACAAGTGCTTGGAGGGAAGTTTCACAGTGAACAGAATGTGCGCTTAGGTGTGGTGTTGAGGAGGGATAACTATTAAATTTGCCACTCTTCAAGTGTTATAAATAATGCAATTGTAACAGTTAAAGAAAGGTAAGGTCAAGACCAGAAGAACTCAGAGTAAAGAATTACTTTGAGCTATTCTGATATGAAAAGCTCAAATTTAGTAACAGCAAAATGACACGACTTCTACTTACACTCTATTGGTTATAAATCAAAATTTGTGAATTGTTAGGGCAGTTTCAGAAATTAATTTTAGTTGTTAGTAATATCATGGTCATTACTTACAACAACTGATGTTTATTATTTATACCTGTTCATTCCATAATACAAAACAATTCAAATCGTACAAAATTCCATTTTGACTAACCACATCAAAAGCTAGACACATTGTACTTATCTCTCTCTTTCACTTTGCCATGTCACAGCCAATTGGTTGTACAGTTGTTGTGTCTCCATTACTTGCAATTTGCAACATCTCTACATTAGAATTCTTTGCTAGAATATATCACTGTGCAAAAGAGTCAGGGATTGAGGCAACGCGTAATAGTTCAGATAATCTGCTGGAAGCAGATAGAAGTGTTTATACCTATGATGGCACATGTATTGTATTGCCACATGATTTTCCATCAGTTCTTACACCTGATATTTGCTTACTGCCCTCCATCCTAGGATTCTACTATTCTAAATCAAATGAAAGTCTCTCTTTAGCATGACTCATGCATGCCCTTAGAAATCACGTCGGAAATAAAAATTCCCTCGCAAGAAGACCTCCTATTCCTTCACTATCCAACTCCATTAGAAAAAAACATTAGGTAAATCCTACAATGGCTATAACTAAAACATTGTCAGTAATACTGCACTTTATCTTCTGAAGCATGTAAACTGCTGAAGGTCAATTTAGCTAACAGTATATACTTTTAATTCAGTAAACACTGACAAATTTGCATCACTCATGTTCAGGAAAATCTTCTGTTAAGCAAATGAACTGCCCAACAAATGCACTATTAATATTGTACACGTTGCCATTACAAATTTAGCATACAGACTAATGGCAGATTAACGGCAGAACAATCAGATTCATTACAAAAATAAAAATTAAAATATATTCTGCTGGATGTCACAACAGCTTGCCCTTCCAAGTGAAATATCAATCAGAAACTGACAATCGAAATTAAAGATGCCTGACACCAAAAACACATAATGGGCAGAAACTGCCCCTCATTGGGGTGGAATTCCTACCCTCAGGAGTTGCTGGCTGATTTGATTGGCAGTAACTCTAGCAGCACCATGAACTCAGTAGTGGGCACTGTGTGTGTGAGTTTGTATGGGGATGGTGTTGGCAATCTCAGGAAGTGGGAATCAGGGCAAGAGGGTTGATTTTGGAGATGAGGTGAGCAGGAAGGAGGGCAAGTGTTATCTTTAGGGGAGGTGCCCTCAATGCACAAAGGACACACCCGAACAGAGTTCCCCCTTCCTTCCCACCTTTAGAAAATATATGGAAAGTATGTCCATTCTCATCCATCTGACCATGCCAACTGAATTCTGGGCAGTGTATTATTGGGCTCAGTTGTGCTTGTTAACAAGTCCAATTGACCCTTAATTATTTATTTACATATGGTAGGCTGGTTGCCGAATTCAGGGCCCACATATCCTCTAATGTAGAAGTGAGCTCGTGGGTGGGTGAGAAGGTGGCGGGCTTGCTAACCCCTGCTTTACATTCACACCAACCAAAAACATGTCCAAAGGACCATGTAATATCCTGCCCATTGTTAAAAATCTTCCATTTTAAAGTAAATAAATACATTATCAGAAAGTTGAGAACATGGAAATTCAGACCAAATGGATTCATCATGAGTTAATGTTATTATGTTGAATGCTGCAGAACAGGACAGTTTTCATTTGGTGGAACAAAACTTGAGTAATACTGAAAGAAAGAAACATCTTGTCAGAGCTTTCTGTCTTACACTTATCAACATGATTCACTGGAAATATCAAAGGAAAGATTATAAATATATACTCTAAGAGAGGAGAGAACTGATTGGTTGGAAATTGGACTCTGATCAGTCGTGGTGTTGCCACGGTTTGATTTTGACCAACAGCTGCCAAGCTTTGTTTACATTTTAAATGAGGCAGGTTGACTCTAATTGGTCAAGGCTTTGCCCCAAGAAATAGATCAGAAAATGGCTATTACCTATTGTGTTGATTTGAAGCAGGTAATTCTGCACACCTATTCTTTCTGTCTACAAAGAACAAGGCAATAGTGTGCCATATGACAAGCCTGGCTAAAGATTATAAAATGGTTGTCCACATAATTCTCCACACATTCAGGATTGTTTCATGAAAGATTCCAATTACGGAATCACATTAATGTTGGGTGCTAAGTTTTGAGTTTTGAGCTTGACAAAACTGGGTACTTTTTAGCAATCTAAAGATATACTTTAGTATAACTGACAAGGAGCAGCTATAATAGTCATTAGAATCACAACATAATTCTGCAATCACTCCAAAGGTTTACCTTGTTAGCTTATCAAAAAGTATGCATTATGCAGTTAAATTAAGGTAGAGTTGGCCATCGTTTAAATAATTACAGCATTTTGTTCATAATTAAGACTATTTTGCCAATATTAGTTCAGAAATTAGTTCAGTGACAAAAAACAAAAAGCAATGGCCAATGGCTGGGTTTGGGAATGGAAATTAGTTTCCAAGGAGGTTCCACAGGGGACTAACGATTTAGACTTAATGTGGAAGGCATTACTGGGAAATATGCAGATGACAAAAACTGGCCAGGCAGTTCATGGTGAAGACTATGACCATCAAATGCAGAGCATATCAATGGTTTGGTTGAGCGAGCAGAAAAGTAACAAATGAATTTTAATCCCCCAGAGAACTGTGTGATTATGTGTTTTGGGAGGGAAAACAAAGAAAGGGAATACATAACAAATGGATGGTATTGAGAGGGATAATAGAAGTGAGAGACCTTAGACTATATCCCCATGGGCCCAGAAGATGGCAGGGCAGGAAGATAAAGTGGTAAAAGAAGGCATATGGGATGCTTTCTTTCATTGGCATTATGAAAGCTGGGATGTAAGGCTAGAGCCTTATAATAAGTTGCTGGTTAGGCTAATGTTGGGGGTTTTGTGTACAGTTCTAGTCACCATATTACAACAAGGATGTAATTGCAGTATCAACAGTACAGAAGAGGTGTACAAGAATGCTGGCAGGGAATGAAAACTGCAACAATGAGGGATGATTGGATAGGCTAGGGTTGTTTCCCTTTGAATAAAGGATTCTGATGGATGGCTTAATTGAGGTGTAAAAATTGAACTCAATATATTTCCTCCTGCTAGTGCAGTCTAGAAATTATACACACTACAGCCATAGTGCACTGGTGGTGGAGGAAAAAAAGATTGATTCAGTGCCAAGGATCTTGTCAAGTAAAATGTTTTCTCTTTTAGTGGTGTCAAATTTCTTGAGTATTGTTTTTGCTGTGTACATCCAGACAAGTGGCAATTATTCAATCACACATCTGAGTTAAGCCTTGTAGATACTGAAGAAGCTTTGTGGGGTCAATTATCAGAGTATTTCTTTCTTCCTCTTGTAGCCATGCACTGTTATGGTTATTCTAGTTAAGATTTTGTTCAAATGTTATCTGTGATATGTTGATGGTGGTAACTTGATAATGAGGCATCAAACATAAATGCTGTCATTTTCAAAAATAAAAACCGAAAGGACTGTGGATGCTGTAATTCAGGAACAAAAACAGAAGTTGCTGGAAAAGTAAAAGTGGAGTTCTGAGGAAGGGTCACCGGACCTGAAACATTAACTCTGTTTTTTTTCCTCACAGATGCTGCCAGGCCTGCTGAGTTTTTCCAGAAACTTCTGTTTTTATTGCTGTCATTTTCAGTTTATTATAGATAGTCATTAACACAAACTGACACAGCAGTAGTAGTACATGTCATCACATGTTTAGATATTATCGAAGCCCTGCTGGAGGTTGCATTGGAGACTGATTTTCATAGAATGATCACAGCATCGAGAGGGGCCATTTGACCATTTATTGCCATGTTCTCTGCAAAAAGCAGATAGTCCAGTCCCAGTCTGTTCCCCTTCTTCCATAGCCCTGCATGTTTTCCCCTTCAAGCGTTTACGTAATTCCTTTTTGAAAGCCACAATTGAATATGTTCCCGTCAGACTTTCAGGCAGTGCATACCAGACTCTTATCACTTGTTGCATTAAAAAAAGATTTTATTCATTTTCCTTTGGTTCTTTCTCCAAATACCTTAAGGCTACATAATCTGACTCTGAATCATTTTGCCTACGGGGCCAGTTCCTCTTTGTCTAGATCTCTGATGATTTTGAACACCTCTATCACATAGGAAATTATTGGAGAAGATTCTTAAGGGGTAGGGTTTACTCATGTTCGGAAAAGCATGGACTTAGTGGGGATAGTCAGATTGGCTTTGTGTAGGGGAGCTCTTGTTTCAGAAAACTGATTGAGTTTTTGAGGCAGTGAAGAGGATGATTGATGAGGCTAGGGCTGTGGATATTGCCTACATGAACGTCACTAAAGCATTTGACAAGGTCCCTCATGGTAGGCTGATCTGGAAGTCATACGGGATCCATAAGTTGATACGTTAGATACAAATTGGCTTGGTCAAAGAAGACAGAGGTTAGTTGTACGGGGGTGTGTTTCTGACTGGAGGTATGTGACCAATGGTGTTTCACCACAATCATTCCTGGGACCTCTTATGTAAATCATTTGGATGAAAATGTAGGTAGTCTAATTTGTATGTCTGCACATGACATGAAAATTTGTGCAGTTGTAGATAGTGAGGAGGGGTGTCAAAAGATACTACAGGATATAGATCAGTTGAAAGTTGGGCAGAGAACTGACGGTTCGAATTTAATCTGGACAAGTGTGAAGTGATGCACTTTAGGAGGTCAGATGAAAGAGGAAAGCATACAGTAAATGGCAGCAGCCTTAGGTGCATTGATATACTTAAGAATCTTGGGATGCAATTCCATAGCTCCCTAAAAATATCAACACAAGTGGATAAGGTGGGAAAGAAAGCATACAGAATGTTTGTCTTTATTGGTTGGGGGCATTGAATATAAAAGTTGGCACGTCATGCTGCAGCTGTATAAAATTTTAGCTCAGTCACATTTGGACTATTGTGCGTAGTTCTGGTTGTCACACCACTGGAAGGATGCAGAGGCTTTGGAGAGAGTGCAAAAGAGGTTTACTAAGATATTGCATGGATTGGAGTCTATTAGCCAAAAGGAGAAGTTGGTCAAAACGTGGATTGTTTTCCCCGTAGTGTTGGAGGTTGAGGTGTAACGACTGAAGTATATGAAATTCTAAGAAGCACGGATGGAATGGATAGTCAGAGTCTTTTTCCCAGGGTGGAACTGCCAAATACGAGGGGACATAGGTTAAGGGGGAATATTTAAGGAGATGTACAAGTTAAGTTTTTCTTTAATGTAGAGGGTGGTAGGTATAATGGTTGTAACAATGATCAGCCAAGTGGACCTCAGAGTATGAGTTCCCTGATTGGAGCTGTTAATCTAGTCCAATCAAGGACGCTTGACTAATAGATAAGAACAGGACAGTCAGACATCCTGTTCACGCTAAGAGGTGGCTCTGAGGGAGCTGGATCAGTGTCAAGGATTCTCCACATGTAAATAAAGGGTGACTTGGTGATGGGATACTGGCTTCTGTTGAGTAATTTCACTAAGTGCCTGGAACGCGCTGCCAAGGGAGGTGATAGCAGCAGATACAATAGAAATGTATAAGAGGCTTTTGGACAGACACATGAACAGCCAGGAAATAGAGGGATAAGGACCATGTGCAGACTGTTGGAACTAGTTTAGGATGGCATCCTAATCGGCACAGACATGGTATGCCAAAGGGCCTGTTCATGCGCTGTACTATTCTATGTCCTATGTTTTGTTCTAATCTATTCTGCTCTAAGAATTGGGCTTATCCAGTCTATCCATGTGACTGAGATCCTCACCCTGGAACAATTTTATGCATCTTCTCTAAAGCCTTCATATTCTTCCAAAATTACCATTCTCAGAATTGGATACATGCTCCAGTCAAGAACAAACCTGTGTTTTATCCAGACTTATCATGATATCCTTGCTTTTGTAGTCTATGCCTCTAAGTTATGACTCGGTAAAGAATTTTTCAGAGCTTCATTTTAAGCAAGTGTGTTTATTTGTTTCCATATCATTATTTCTTAGGTAACCCAAGCTAATTGAAGATGGGATTAACTAATAAAACTGTAATAGTCCCTTGACTTTGCATTGCTTTCTTTATAGTGGCCTCTCGTTACTCACAATCCTGCAAGATATCTTAGTTGTGTTCAATTAATACTGGGACTTGGTGCAGTTTATTATGCAAATAGGTCTTTCATAAATTTTAAATCATGATCATTTTCATAAATTGCGATATAGACTGATTCCCTGGTGGTACTGGAACTTAAATGAAAATATTTCAAAATTCACAACATTAGCTTATAATCCATTAAAAAATCTTTTAACGTTCTAGGCTTGCACAGGAACCAACACAAATAATGTTTCTAAACAAAAGTTCAAATCATTTAGAATTGTGCTTGGATTACATAGGATTGAAAATTGGTTGTACCTTCTCACTTCATCTTTCTCCAAGTCAGAAATGGCATAGTCAGACCCATTACAAATCTGTTCTCTCAAATGTGCGAGATATCATTGCTGCGAGCTATCTAAACAAAAAGCATGCCACACATGATACTGAATTTCCTTTTACTATTATGCCAGCAAACTTCTCACGAGCACATTAGCCCCAGTTAAGTTGATAAGGAAATCATTCAAATTGTTCCTGAACACCTTTTCAGTTATGTCTACTACCTTGGCACCAGGGTGTGGGAGTATATTGACCATCATAGAAACACCAGTCCACACTCTAACAAACACCCTGGATTTCTGTACTTTTCTATAACCCAACAATCTGCCCTCACTCCCCAATCATTTGCCCCAGAGTGCCAACGACACTCTCCCAGGGTGTTCATACACACAGGGTGTTCATAATCAGCACTGAAAATCAACCCGACAGTGCAACAAACCTGATAGATTCCTGTGCTATCTGCCTCTTTCTACAACTTTGAATGGCCAACTGTTTATTATTCTCCTGTCCTTTGCAGTTGTAGCTCACTCCGGAGTGATTACCTCCTAGACCACTCTCAAGGGAATTCCCAGTATTTCAGATATCCCACTGGGTCTCCAGCTGCTTCAGGTTTCAGCTACTAGAGGCACTTTCTGCTAGTTCCTGTATGATTATCAAGGACAAATAAAAAATCCTGAAATTTTCTCATGAATTGCAAACAAAACATCTCAGCTGTCCCAAGAATTTATTTAACTGCCTATTTAATTATAGGTTTTTAGTTTAGCACACCTGTACACTTGTTTATTATTCAATTATTTAAGCAGAGTCAATTTTTATTTAATGCACTTCCAATCCCATTAATGTTGGTATCATTTACCAAAATTTTATTTGCACGCCATTAGGTCTAATTGATGACCCTGATTTATTTATTTACTGAGATAGTAGGAACTGCCGATGCTGGAGAATCTGAGATAACAGATAACCCTTCTTCAAGAAGGGTCTAGACCCAAAACGTCAGCTTTCCTGCTCCTCTAATGCTGCTTGGCCTGCTGTGTTCATGCAGCTCTACACCTTGTTATCTCTTATTTATTTACTGTTGCACTTGGTTTCAAGTACTTAGCATTTCTATACAAAATTCCCAATGTCGCCAAATTTCCCATAACTTGTTTCCAAATAGGGGAAATTATGAACATTACATAGGTTTGATTAAAGTGAGGGGTTATTATAGGGAGTGAGTCTTCAGGTTGCAGCCAGATTTTGACAAAGATAGGTGAATGGACCCATCAATGATCCAAAATTTTACATCTGGCAAACATAATAAAATAAGCAAAACTGAATAGCAATCAGGGCAGAAACCACCTTAGAGTGAAGGCACTAAAATAACTGGCCCAGTCCATGCACACACTTAGCATTGGACAGTAATCCTATGATAATTATTCGCAAAGTGGTACATTCCATAAAGTGTGTACCAGTCAGCAAAGGTTTTGAACATGTTGAATATATGTTCAGGGTTGCTGCACTTGTATACTGGAGCTCAATACTGACATGCATTCACAGCAAGTCCTGCTATTAGAAGTTATTTATACGTTATCTTTTCAAAGATGTTATGACACACTGCCAGGGCAGGTGAGAATTTAACCTCGACCTTCTGGACGTGAGGTAGTGGCCACAAGAACCCACCCCTATAATTTAATGTCAGTCAATTTTGGAACAACTACATTGGCTTAAGAAACTTTGCCCCAGTGTCTACCATGCTGGGGACAAGAATGTTAGGGTGAGAAAAGCATATTGCCACTCCAAGACTTGGGCCACTTTTGAGCAGCAAATCAGGTCATTCAAGAAATTCATTCAGAAATAGCTGTGGGCATGTGATAATCCGTTATCTGTGTCCCAGATATCAATATGTGATACAAATTCCTACTCAAATCACTGAAGAGCTTGAAAATAGTATATTTACTGAATATCTCTCCTAGACTAAAAAAAATGAGACTATTTGTGATCCCAGGTGATGTTATATTATGTCAGGATAATCACCTATCCAAAAAGAACTTTCACAGCATACACATAAGGAACAAAGGATCAGAAATTTCCAGTTAGACTCTCAATTCTGCTTGATTATCCAATTAAACCACGACTGATCTGTACTTCAACTCAATTTGCCTGCCTTATCTCCAGTAGTACATTTCAGTTAGTTTTATAGGTTTGTTTTTATAGGTTAGTTGTTCGAATTGTTCACTGTTATTTGTGAAATATCCTTCTTTTGTACAAGTCATTACCACATTCCTCTTAATTAAGTTATGCATACATTTTATTAATAATTTTTCAATGCAATATGACAAAGAAATAGAAACATTGTCAGGAAATAAAACTCTTCTTTGAAAAGAATATTTTATTTGTTTTTTAACAAAAATGTGATTGGGTAGTTTAATAATTCCTAACTTATTCCAAACAACAAAATTGGACAGCATCAGATTCTTCCGTATTTCTCCCAAGGATGTATACTTTAAAAACTTTTGTAAATTAACATAAAATTAAAATATACAATCATAGAATTTTACAGTACAAAAGGAGGCCATTCAACCCATCATGTCTGTACCTGCCCATGAAAGAGCTACCCAGCTAGTCTGATTCACCAACCCTCTAAATTTTTCACTTTCAAACAGAGATACAGCTCTCTTTTCAACCCTCCTATCAAGTCCACATGCACCAATCTCCCAAGCAATGCATTCCAAATGCTAACAACTCTCTGAGCAAAGAAGTTTCTCTTCATCTCACTCCTAGCTTTCTTGCTGAGAATTTTGAATTTGTGTCCCATAATCGACATGCCGAGTAATGAAAACAGAATATTCTTCGTTATCCTGTTCAAAACTGTTCAAAATTTTGAACACCTCTATAAGATCACTTGTTAATCTTCTCTGCTCCAAGGAGAACAAGCCAAATTTCTCTAATCATCCCTTGTATTTAAAATCTCTCATTCCTGGTATCATTCTTGTAAATTGCCCTTTGCACTCTCTCCAGGACTTTAACACCCTTCCTTAAATAATGTGTCCACAACTGAACACAATACTGCAAATGTGGTCTGACTGATGATTTATAAAAGGTGTAGCATCACTTCCTTGCTTTTGTGCTTTTTGTCTCGATTTATAAACCCAAGGATCTTATAAGCCTTCTCAGCAACTTTTCAACTTCAGAGAATTCTGCTTGTGAACCTTGAGGTCCCTATGTTCCTGTAAAGTTGTATCATTGAGCTTGTATTGTCTTTGTGTTTCTTCTACCAAAAATGCATTACCTCACATTTCTCTGCACTGAAATTTATCTGCCAGGTGTTTATCCATTTGGCCAACTTGTCCAGGTCCCTATGAAGTCGCTCAGCATCATTCTGACAATTCACTATTCTCTCTAGCTTAGTATCATTTGCAAATTTAAAGGTTTTCCCTGAATACCCATTTCCAAATGGTTTACATAAACCAGAAAAAAGGGTCCCAATATCTAACCCTGGGGAATACCACTTCAAACTCATCTCTAATCTGAGAAACACCCATCTACACATAACCCCTGTTTCCTCTCTTTTAGCCAACTTCTAATCCATGTTGCCAAGGACCCATCCATCTCAAATATTTTTAATTTGATCATCAACTTGCCATGGAGCACCAAATCAAGTGCTTTCTGGAAGTCTATATAACATCTACAGCACTACCCTCACCTACTGCCTGTGTCGACTTGTCAAAGAATTCATTTAAATTTGCCAGGCATGACCTGCCATTGAGAAAGCCATGTTGACTAATGTTAAGTTATTTTTCTAAGTGTGTATTTATGTTATCCCATATTAGAGTTTCCATCAGTTTTCCCACTATTGACTTCAATCTGTAAGACCTGTAGTTTCGTGGGTTATCCTATGCCACTTTTTTAAACAATAGTGTCATATTTGCGATCTTCCAGGGCCATGGTACTAATCCTGTGTTCAGGGGCACCTGAAAGTTACTGTCAATGGTTCTGTAATTTGCTCCCTTAATTCTCTCAGCCACCATCCCAATTCTGGCCTAGCGATTTCTCTATCTAGAGTGCTGCCAACCTTTCTTGCACTTTTTCACAATACTGCTCAGTTGCTCAACACCCACATTTTCAACTGGGCTGTTGTCACCATTTTCTAATTTGGTAAAGACAAAAGCACAGTGCTCATTTAGTACCTCTGCCATACCCTTTGCTTCAATGAGCAGCTTAACCCTGCGTGTTCCTCATGGGCCACACTCTATCCTTCACTGATCTTATACTATTAATATGTTTGAAGAACATCCTCCTATTAGTTTTCGCCTAACCAGCCATCCTTTCCTCATACTTCCTTATTCCAGCCTTAGCTTCATTTGTGCATTTGATATACTCTTGCTGATTGCGTTTGTTATAATTTATTCAATGTGCATCATATATCTCCTTTCTCTTCTTTACTTTCTCATCACTATTCTTAATCTTTCAAGGTACTCAAGCTTTCGATTTATTTTTCATGGGTATGTACCTTGCTTACACCCTATTTATCTCTCTTCTATTATTTTATCTGCTAAAATGTATTTCCAATCAACTTGCTCCAGTTAAGATTTTGGACCCCTAAAATCTGCCCTTTTCCAGTCTGGGATATTAATCATTCACTGATTTTTATCCTTTACAAACTTAAAATTGAATCTTACAATATTGTGATCACTATTTCCAAAAATATTCTCCCACTTTGATATTCTACACCTGGCTTGCCTCATTTCCTGGGATCAGAACCAGCACAGCTCCCTCCTCGTAGGGCTAGAAATGTACTGTTCCCTTACACATTGCAGAAATCTCTCCCCTTCCGTACCCCACATTCTACCTTTTTCCCCGTCTACCTTAGGGTAATTGAAATCACCAACTATCACAACTCTACTTATCCTGCAAATTTCCATAATCTATCTACAAATGCTCTCTTCTACTTCCTCAGAAATATTTGGGACGTCTGTAATAAATAAAAACAAGTTCACAGTTCCCGTCTTGTTTCTTACCTCCAACTATATAGATTCTAATTCAGGAACTGCATCTTGTTGAAGGGCAACAATACCATATTTGACCAAGATTGCTACACCTCTTTCCTTTTTAACCACACTGTTTCTAATAAAAGCTTATAGCTAGGATGTTAAGAACCCAGTCCTGGCTTGAGCCATATTTCTGTTAGGAACAATTTTTGGCTCTCAGTTTCCCAAAATTGTTCACAAAACTCTGTACATTTACATATATGCAATTCAATCCTACCCCTATCTCTTCGTTGCCCATTGGAAGGTGACCATTTCTTTGTTCACTGTCAATATTCAAGCCTTCCCTTACTTAGAGGTATAGATAGATCATAGATCAGAGGTATAGATAGAGTGGATAGCCAGAGACTTTTTCCTAGGGTGGAGGTAGCTATTATGAGGGGGCATAGTTTTAAAGCAAGTGGAGGTAGATAAAGGGGAGACGTCAGAGGTAGGTTCTTTACTCAGAGAGTGGTAGGGGCGTGGAATGCATTGCCGGAGAGGGTACTGGAGTCGGCCTCATTTGGGGCATTTAAGCAGCTATTAGGTAGGCATATGGATGATAGTATAAGGTAGGGATAGAGTTTACAAAGATCTCAGGCTTAGGGTAAAAGTTCGGCACAACATCGTGGGCCAAAGGACCTGTACTGTGCTGTACAGTTCTATGTTCTATGTTCCATTCTTCCTCATTCCCCATCTTGTCTCCTTTGCCCTCTCCGGTACTTTCAAAACTGAGCCCATTAGTCAACCCACTCCCTTGCCTTTCAAGTGTAAATTCACCCATTGTACTATTTACTCTCTCAGCCAAGAAATTAGTGCAATTCATTTATAAGCAAGAAAATTCTGAAATTATATTTTTCACCAACATTCATAGTGCACTTAAATGCACAGTAATGTTCCTACTATTGAGTAGCATTTTTAATTAAATATGCAACAGATAAAATAAATAATTCAAACATAGAATTAAATAGAATTATCAGCACAGAAACTGGTCATTTGACTCAAATGATCTTTGCTGGTGTTCATTCCCCATAACAAGCTCCTTCCACTTAAATCACCTCTCCCCACCCTATTTATAATTCTTAATATGTGCATTAAGATTCTCTTTAAACACATCTATTATTTAACCACTTCACAAAACAATGAAATCCATGTTTTCAGCATTCTCTGTGTATGTATATTGCTCGTAAATCCAATCATATCCAATATTTACTCCACACTGTTCTAGACATACCTACAATTGGAACAATTTCACCAAATCAAATTAATTGAAATGCTTCATAATTTTAAAGAGTTCCACCTGTCAAAGTCTTGGAGTCTGAATTATAACAGAGAGTGGGGAGTGGGCAAATGTAGGAAATGTGTGGGGGAAGGCAGACATGGTGGTGTTTAGGGAGGTCTATTGTTCAGCAGTAATCTTGCCAAATATATTCTAAAGATTTGAGAATGGGGTGGGATTTTGAGTTAAGACTCAGACACTGGAGACAGAGCAATCGTGCTGGGTAGTGGTAAGGATGTCTGATCAAGGGGATGGAAACAGGTAAGCTTGGTGGGCCAGGGAAGCACTCCTGCTCCTTTTGACCCACAGGAAGTGCTGGAAAGGCACTTACCTGTTCCATCCAGCCGTTCTCGCCTCCCTTCACCTTTCGGATTTCCCGAGGTTCGGGAAACCCGGTTGGCCATCGTTAAATCTGCAACAGAGATAAAATCTTAGGCACGCAGCCTCATTAAAATAATTTAAATGACCGACCTGCCTGAAGAGGGCAGATGAGTCACATTCCCAACCTGCCTCAATTAATACTGGAAGTGGGCATATCGAAGATGGGTTGAGATTAATTTTCTCGTTTTTATATATTTTCTCACTTTTTATGGCCGTATCAAAATTGTGTTGCTATGTTTAGCAATGTAGGTATCTGTTATACCAAATTGCGGCTTTACGCCATTTAATTTTTTACCTTACAAGGAATAAAAGAGCTCCATATTATTTCCAATAAATTATCTCTCTTGATTTTGGTGCAGTCTTCCATATTATTAGCTACTCCACCTAATGTAGCATTATTGACAAATTTTAACATAATACTTCCAATTGCAGAGTGCAACTTATTTGTGCATGTGGTCTTTGTATAAATCCCAACTGGGATGACATTTTCTATCTCCTACAATACCGAAAAATCTCCCTTAACTTTCATTCCCTGTTCTCAGGTTTTTTTTTGTCAATCTTCCAATCCATTCCACAACTTGGCCACTGACTCTACCCAGTCGAAACTTTGTTGTGAGTCAGTTACTTGAAATCCTGTCAAACATATCTTATAGTTTTTCTGTCAACCAATTATTTTCTATTATAAAAATGGACAGTTATCATGGGATATTTAAATATTGAAAAACATTGTCGGAATTTTTCTTCCATTGGTGGATTAGCAGATGGCCAAAGCTAACACCTTTGCTTGTGTTATTGCCGCTAACCTACTGCTAATTTCTTTCTAGGTGGTAATACTGTTTCTCATAGGCTCACAGCCACCAGGATGGAGATGAATTCAATGCTACACCCTTCGTAAAGGCCCATATGTTTCTGTAGATCAGCAATCAAAACGTCAAGCAGCCTTAAGGGTGTCACCTGTTAAATGGGCTGACAGATCTTTGGAGACATCTGTTCAAGCTCTATCGATGGAGCTGAATCCTGCTCTATCAGTCCACAATGAAGTACTTATTTTTAATCAAAGGTATCTGCCATCCAGACTCCCTTTGAGCCAACAAGGTGGAGAGCTGGATGAACATAGCACGCCAAGCAGCATCAGAGGAGCAGGAAAGCTGACGTTTCAGGTCGAGACCCTTCTTCAGAAATTTCATCCAGCTATACACCTTGTTATCTCAGATTCTCCAGCATCGGCAGTTCCTACTATCCCGTGGAGCCATACTCTTGTTTCTGGTGAAAGAGTCTGAAGGGTGTGCCATCACTACTCTCTCAGTACAATGAGGTTGTAGACTTGCTCGCCGAGCCGGTGTGTTTGGTTGCAGACGTTTCGTCACCCTGCTTGGTAACATCGTCAGTGCGCCTCCGGTGAAGCATTGGTATTCTGCCCCACTTGTTATTTATATGCCTCAGTTTGATGGATGGTTCGCATCACTTCTGGTTCTGTTCTTCAGTGGTTTGTTTATCGGGTCCAGTTCAATGTGTTTGTTGATGGAGTTCTGGTTGGAATGCTAGGCCTCCAGGAATTCCCTGGCATGTGTCTATTTGGCTTGTGCTATTGGGGATGTGTTGTTCCAGTTGAGTTCATGTCCTTCTTTATCCGTGTGTATTCAGACCAGTGAGAATTGGTCATCTCTCCTGGTGGCTAGTTGGTGTTCATTTATCCTTATTGTCAGTTTTCTTCCAGTTTGGCCTATGTAATGTTTCTCACAGTCCTTGCATGGTATTTTGTATATTACGTTAATTTTACTGGTTGTGGGTATGGGATCCTTTACGTTCGCCAGTAGCTGTTGCAGGCTGGTTGTTGGTTTGTGGGCTACCCTGATACCTGGGGGTCTGAGTAGTCTTGTGGTCATCTCTGATGTCTCTGATCTATGGTCAGGTGACTAGAGTTTCTGGCAGTGTTGTGTCTTCTTGTTGTGGTCTGTTGCAGAGATAACGGCAGTTTCTGCTTTTTGGGCATCCATTCCTTTTAAAAACTTTTAAAATAAGTGCTTCTGTTCTGCTTTGCGCAATTCTGGGTTGCTAACACAATATATAAAATACCATGCAAGGACTGTGAGAAACGTTATATAGACCAAATTAGAAGAAAACCGTCATTAAAGAAACACAAACACCAACTAGCCACCAACAGAGATCACCAATTCTCACTGGTCTCAATACACATGGACAAAGAAGGACACGAATTTGACTGAGACAACACATCTATAACAGCACAGGCCAAACAGAGACATGCCAGGGAATTCCTGGAGGCCTGGCATTCCAACCAGAACTCCATCAACAAACACATTGAACAGGACCCGATATACAAACCACTGAAGAACAGAACCGGAAGTGATGCCAACCACCCCAGCAAACTAAGGCATATAAATAACAAGGGGGACAGAACACCAACGCTTCACTGGAGGCACACTGACGATGTTACCTAGCAGGGTGATGAAATGTCTGCAACCAAACACACCAGCTTGGTGAGCTAGTCTACAACCTCATCCACAACCCGAGCTACAAATCTTCTCACAAAAAACCCAGTACAGTTTTGGGATAAAATGGCAGATTATGGTCACAATTACAAAACTGGAGCTCAAAATGACCACGGGATTTTTAGGCAGCTTTCTTGTTGCTTACAGTTTGGTGCTTCAGTTTCCCAGTTCAAGGCAAGAGGGAAGTGAGTAAACCCATTGCTACCTTAAATTGTCTAATGTCTGATGTTTAACAGCTGAACCTAGTTAAAATCTAGCTCAATAGTTTAACGTTACATTTGATGTGTACTGCCAACTTCTCACTATCATTATTTTAACTGTTAATCTATTATGGTCCTGAAGGTTAATGTGAATTGGTCAATCCATGATATTTTAACATTAATAGCAAGGCTAAACAGGTAACAGTCACTCATGTTGCAAACCAGAGTGCACATAGTTAACTCATGCAAATTACAAAAGTCAAAAGTGGGTGTTTGATCAATACTGCACAGTTCAAAAATTCCTTCATAGTTCCTCTGATAATGAAGCAGTTCCACATGCATCAAGACAAGGACAACATTCACGCTTGGGCTTGTAAGTTTTAGAAGTAGTGTTTATGTCACACACAGGTCCAAGAGAGTGCCTTGTCACCTCGTCTTAACATTGAATGGTTGAACTCACCCTAAAGCAATGACCAGGAGGTCCCTATTGGTCAGAAACTTATGGTCTAGTGATATAAAGCTGTGCCAACTAGAGTAGGTCAGAAGCTAAGTATTCTGTGATGAGTGACTCATCTCTGGACTACCCAAAGTCTCTCTGTAATGTGCAAGGCACCCGAGTGCCACTCCAATACACTAAGGAAGCTTGATAACATCCAGATCAAAGCCATCCACTTTCTCCATCACCAGCATGTCATTGCTCGAGGGTGTACTGGAATGAGTTGCAAAGGTTTGATTGGCAGCAAAATATACAAGCCACATATCTAGAAGGATCAGGGCAACCTGGAACACCACTAACTATAGTGTCCTGTTCATGTGATGGAGCATCCCAAATCAAACATGTCTCCTAAGCCTGTTTGGTTGAAATTCCAGAACTTCCAACCTCCCTCAGTAGTAGATTGCAGTTGGTCAAAAGACGCATCATAGTCTTCTGAAAGGTTGCTAGGATGAGCAATATATGCTTAGTTAAATCGGCACCACCCATATCCCAAGAAAAAAAGGAAAATCACTTATCATTGAGAAACTTCACAACATCAAAACATTGTAAGAACCCTATGATGTATGGAATGATATAGACTTATTTCCAGTTCTACTACACTGTGACAGATAGTTACTCAATGGCAGGAAGTGAGAAAGGTGAGTTAGTATAGGTTTTTGGAGAAGGAGGACTTTTAGACTAGAAACTCAAAATTAATGATTTCCTTCATGTCATATCAAATGTAATAACAGGGTGACTCGTAAAGGCTTGTGGCAGGTTTCCTGACTGATAACTGTCCAGTTTGATAGATTTGATAGGCTGAAGGCCATATTTCTGCTCTAATCTGGACCATCAGCTATGCAAAAAAATCTCTCAGGATTCAGCCCTCCTTCTCTCTTCTTAACAGTTGCCATTCCTGCATTTTAGCAGATAGCTCTACATTAAAAATAAAGATCAAGTTAAAAAGGAGGGACGTGGCATCCGTGAAAGATCATGAATCCCATGCCATCTCTCCTTGAACAAACAGCAAAGAATAATACAGAACAGGCCTCCAAGTCTTTGCCAATACATGTTACCCTTCCATACCAAAACTTGTCTTCACTTACAGGATCCATATCCCTCTATTCCCTTCATTTTCATATATTCATTCAGGTGTTTCTTGAATGCTGCTATTGTGTCTGCTTCCACCACCGCCACTGGCAGTGCGTTCCAGGGACTCACCACCATTTGTGTGAAAAATTTGCCTCACACATATTTTTTAAACTTCTCCCCCTGCATCTTGAACCTGTGACCCTCGTAATGGACTCCTCCACCTTGGGAAAAAGCCTCATACTTTCCACTCTATCCATGCCATTCACAATCTTATAAACTTCTATCAGGTTGTCCCTCAACCTCTTGCGTTCCAGTAAAAACAAACCCAGTCTATCCAACCTTTCTTCATAGCTAAAAGCCCCCATACCAGGCAACATCCTGGTAAACCTTTTCTGTACCCTCTCCAAAGCACCCACATCCTTCTGGTAGCGCAGCAACCAGAACTGTACACAATATTCCAAGTGTGCCCTAACTAAATTTCCATAACGCTGCAGCATGACTTGCCTGTCCTCATACTCAAAAGCCCTATCCAATGAACAAAAGCATGCCACAGGCTTTTTTTACTACGTTATCTTCTTGCGCTGCCACCTTCACTGTTCTGTGTACCTGCACACCCAGATCCCTCTGCATATCAATATTCCCAGTGGTTCTGCCATTCACTCTACAATTTCCACCTGCATGTGACTTTCCAAAATGCATCACCTCATATTTGTCCGGATTAAACTCTACCTGCCATTTTTCTGCCCATGCCTCCAACTGATTTATATCCTGCTGTATCCTCTCACAATCCTCCCCTCTGTCCACAACTCCACCAATCTTTGAATCATCCGCAAACTTGGTAACTGGACCAGCTACATTTTCCTTCAAGTCATTTTATGTAGACCACAAATGGCAGAGGTCCTAGCACTGATCCCTGTGAGACATCATGAGTAACAACCTTCCATTCCAAAAAGCATCCTTCCACCATTACCCTTTGTATCCTACAACTAAGCCAGTTTTGTATCCATCTTGCCAGCTCACCTCTAATACCATGTAACTTCATCTTTTGTACCAGTCTGCCACAAGGGACCTTGTCAAAGGCTTTACTGAAGTCCATGTAGACATCAACCACTTTTCCCTCAATCATCATCGTCACCTCCTCAAAAAACTCAATCAAGTTAGTAAGGCATGTACTCCCTTGCACAAAACTATGCTGTCTATTGCTAATAAGACCAGTTGCTTCTAAATGCATATAGATCTTGTCCATGAGAATCTTTCCCAGTAATTTCCCTACCACCAAGCCTGTAATTTCCAAGACTATCTCTGCTACCCTTCTTAAACAATGGAGCAAGATTGGCTATTCTCCAGTCCTCTGGGACATCACCTGTGGCCAAAGAGGATATAAAAATGTCTGTCAATGCTCCAGCAATTTTTTGCCTAGCTTCTCTCAATATTCAGGGATAGATCCCATCAGGACCCAGGGACTTATCTACCTTAATAGTTTTTAAAGATAGACAACACCTTTTTTTAATAATTGCAACCTGGCTTAGAAATTTGACATTCCCTTCCCTGGGATCATCTTCCACTAATTCCTTCTCTTTGGTGAATACTGACACAAAGTATTTGTTTAGGACCTCACCTACCTCTTCTGGCTGCCTCTCCTTTGTCCTTGAATTGGCCAACTCTTTCCATGGCTACCCTCTTGCTTTAACATGGCCCTCAAGTATATTCATTGATCACAATGTACAAACCACCTATAACATCAATTAAAATGCCTGGTAAGATAATTATTGGGAGACCCAATATGTCTCTAACATTAAAGTATCATTGGTAGTCCATAAAACTGCTTCAGAAATCAAATTGAAAGCAAAGATTATTGTCGCATACGGACGCATTATTTTGCAATGACTCATATGTTCCATGCGTGCAACAAGATGCAGTAACAAAAGGCATACAAAGGATGGATTTGCAAAATTAAGTGCTTATGTAAGGCCAAACCACACGTACTGTTTCGAACTGACCTGCAGAATTTGATTTGCACCGGGTGCCAGGATGCAACCCCTGCTGTGCATTAACTTACATAAATTAACTGCAAATGCTCATATGTACTCTGGCTAAACTACATATTTCTTTTCAAGAAAGGATTTTTGACTCAAAATCTTGAATACAGGCAAATTGGCATAACTACCACCTACAAATCTATACCACCATATCAATGATGTGAACAGCAGTGCAGTAATGCAATGCTGTACAAGTTCGATGCTGTGCCTCATCAAGGTACTGAAATCAGAATGTGCCCTGACTGTCATTAAACAAACTTAGTGATTTTCAATAAGAATGACATCAAGAAACTATCAACCCACTCACAGCAAGACTGACAGTTTGGAATGGTAAGAAACATTAGCATTTCCGAAATTTGCTTTGTCACTGGATCAGTTGAATTCAACAATGCTCTTTACATCAAAATCTCTTCTTTCTCTAAAAGCTGTATTTCATTAAGAATCAATAATAAATTCTATTGTTAGTCATCTTATTTTCAAGAGATTCAATTGCAATGGCTTTCCTGCCTGCTGTTGCACTGCTACTCCTGGATCCGTCAAGAAGTTATTCTTGACTCCTTTTTATTTCTCATTTACACCCTGCCTCTCAGCAACATCATTCCAAGAAAAAATATTTCTTTGAACATGTACATTGATGGCATCTAGTATTACCTCACTAGCACCTCTCTTGACCCCTCAATGTTTTAAAACCATCGGACTGGATGAGCAGGAATTTCCTTTAACTGGATCTTGAGAAGAATAAAATCACTGTCTTTGGTTTCCTCCACACGCTCTGTCCCTAGATTCCAACTTCATCCCTCATCCAGACTTCATTTAGTTGCCTGCTATCTACGTGTAAGACTGAAACAAACCGTTCACATCCTTTGTGTCATATTTGACCCTTGGATTACTCTAACCACATATCCACATCATCATGAAAGCTACTGTTTTTCACCTCCACACCCAGTTCCATCAACGCCTCAACTCAGCTCTGCTGAAACCTACATTTATGCCTTTATTACTTCAGATTTGATTATTTGAATGCACTTACAGCCTGCCTTCCACATTCTATCTTCTGTAAACTTGAGATCATCTAAAATGTTGTTACTCATGTCCTAACCTGCACCAATTCCCATTCAACTACCCTCCCTCTGCTGGTTTATTTATTCGGACAAAGGGACATCAACCCGAAACTCTATTCCTCTCTATAGACACAGCCTAACCAGCTGAGTGTTTTCAGCATTTTCTGTATTTTGATTTCAAAAGGAATTCAGAGAAAGTTGAATTGCGGAAGGAAATGTTGGAGTCTATTGTAAAAGACATGCTACTAGAACATTTGTAAAACATTAATGGGATTGGACAAGGCCAACATGGGTATATGAAAAGCAAATTATGTTTATCAAATCTATTGGTGATTTTTGAGAATGCAATTAATAGATTAAGTAAGGGTGAACCAATGGATGTGGTGTATTTGGATTTTCAGAGGGGACCCTCAAAAGAATTCAGCGAGAATTGTTTAAGCATGGTGGGTAGTACTTTAGCATAGATACAGAACTGGCTGACAGGCAGGAAATAGAGAATGGGAATAAATGAGTCTTATTTTTCCCTGAGTGGCAGGTACTGACAAGTGGTATACCACAAGGATCAGGGCTTGATCCCAAGCTATTTGCTGTATATATAAATGACCTGAATAAGCTAACTAAATGCAACATTTCCAACGTTCACTGATGACACAAAGCTGGACAGTTACGTGATGAGGCAAAAAGGCTTCAAGGTGGTCTTGACACATTGAGTGAGTGGGCAAATGCAAGGCAGATGCAATAAAATATGTCTAAATGAGAAGTCATTTTTCAGTGTGAATATAGAAAGGAAGAGTATTATTTAAAAGGTGATACATTGGGAAGTGTGAATGTACAAAGGGATCTGGGTAGAAAGTTGACAAGCAGGTGCAGCAGGCAATTCGGAAGGTAAGTGGTATATTGGCTTTCATTGCAAGAAGAGGTGAGTTCAGAAATATGGATATTGTACCACAGTTATATATGGCCAAGGTGAGATGATATACGGAGTATTGTGTGCAGTTTTCATCTCCTTACATAAGAAAAGATATAATTGGCAAAGGAGGAATACAGCAGAGCTTCATTGGGTGATGACAGGACTGTTGTACAAGGAGAAATTGGTTTAACTGGGCCTACATCCACTACAGTTTTGAAGGAGATGACGGGGATCTGATTGAAATGTATAAAATTATAACAGGGTTGAACAAACTAGATGCAGAAGGATGTTTCTCCTGCTCAGGTGTCTAGAACTAGGCATTGCAGTCTCAGGACACAAGGTAGACCATTTAGGATTGAAATGAGGAAAAATGCCTCCATTCAAAGAGTGGCAAACCTGTGGCTGAGGAGGCCGAGTGAATGGATATATTCAGGGAAGATATAAGAAAGTTTTTAGATTTTGAAAGGATCAAGGGTATGAGGAGAATGTAGGAATAAGGCATTGAGTTACAGCATCAGCAATTATCAAATTGAATGGTAGAGCAGGTTCTTAGATTAGACCATAAGACCATCAGATAGAGGAACTCCATTCAGCCCATTGAGTCTGCTCTGGCATTCTATGATGGCTGAAATGTTTCTGAACCCCATCATCCTGTCTTCTCCCTGTAACCCTTGATCCCCTTACTAATCAAGAATCCATCTATCTCTGTCTTAAATACACTCAATGACTTGGCCTCCACAGTCCTCTGCAGCAATAAGGTCCACAAATTAACCACCCTCTGGCTGAAGAAGTTCCTTCTAAACTCAGGTCTAAAGGGTTGTCCTACCACTCTGAGACTGTGCCTTTGGGTCCTCGTCTCTTCTACTAATGGAAGCAGCTTCTCCACAACCAATCTAGGTCGCTCAGTATTCTGTAAGTTTCAATGAGATCTCCCCTTTATTCTTCTGACTAGAAACCCAGAGTCCTCAACTGCTCCTATTACGAGAAGCTCTTCCTCCCTGGGATTATTCTTGTAAACCTCATCTGGACCCTTTCAAAGCCAGCATATCCTTCCTTAGATAGGGGGCCCAAAACTGCTCACAATATTCCAAATGCAGTCTGACCAGAGCTTTATACAGTCTCAGCAGTATATCTCTGCTCCGCTATTCTAGTCCACTGGAAATGAATACTAACATCACATTTGCCTTCCTAACGCCCAACCGAACCTGCACATTAACCTTAAGAGATCCCTGAAGGACTCTCAAGTCCCTTTGTACTTCAGGTTTCCAAAGCTGTGGGGGTGACCCGTATCTGTCCATACAAAGTGACCCATACCCTGCTTACACCAAAGCGGCCCAAGTTTGAAGGACACAAAATAGCTAACGAGGACCAAACAAGATTGGGCAGTCTGCTGTAACGTTTAAAGTAAAACACAATAGAAGCTTGGAACAGAGCTTCTCAAGGTCATGCAAAGGCCCTGCAACTCATCATCCAAGACAGTTTTGATAAGTGAATGCCTAAGAACAGACAAATGATTGTAGTCTCACTAATGAAAAGATGTTTTCCCATTAATTACATAACACCAGGGGTGCAAAACTTGGCTCTTGAACCCGTCAGATTAACTCCCGAAACAGTTGCAAAAAATAACAGTTAAAGATATTTTGTAGTAATTAGCTTTTACGTACAAGAAATAGGCTCCGGTTAAAGAATTACTCAGATAATCACACAAGTAGGTTTCAACATATAACCAGAGTATAGTATAAATCAGTAGGAGGGAAAAAGCATTTAAACCCAGAAGTGTAAGTTAATTAGCTTTAGAACACACCGTATCTTACATCCTGAACAAGATAGATTGGTCCAACTTATTTTATACAAAGTGCTAGCAGGAAATGTAGCTGTATAACCTTACACTTTATAACTAATCTTATAATAAGAATTAACCATATAGCATTTAGTTAAAACTAACTGTCTCTTTTTTTTACATATATATTCAGGACAGTGGGAAATATAAAAGGATTGATTAAATTTGATAGAAGCGGCAGACGTAATACCAGAATTCAAACAACCCTTAGAGATAAGAAAGTCTAAGACAGGCCAGAAGAAGTATAACTAATAACTTTTGGAATGCAAATTAATAGGATGCATTGAAAGATCCCAAGGCCCAGAGACTACAATGACTCGTAAACACCATGAGATCATAAGAACCTGGGGCTGTCCCTAGGAATGCCCATCATTGATGAGGTGTCCCATTGGATTGGGTGTTTGGATTATGGGGAAGGACAGTGACCACATTGTATTTGATTATTGTAACACAAAGTGTATAAAAATGCTGCACATCTTAGTAAAATAAGAGAGTGTGTCAATGATCTCTTACGATCTGAGCCAAAGGATAAAGGGAAAAATTGTTTTCTCATATTGGTGCCAGATTCGGGGAAGATTCCTTGCTCCTCTCCATGCATGAACTAGTTTATGTGTGAATAAACATCTTCCACCTTCCTGAATCCTGAAGTTCTTGTCCCTGGTCGAAGAATATGCCCCTACAGAAGCCTTTCCCCATTTAGAAAATTGTCCACGCCACTGCTCTTCCTCCCAAAGTGCATGATTTCACATTTTCCCACATTGTATTCCATCTGCCATTTCTTTACCCACTCTCTTAGCCTGTCTCTTTCTGCAGCCTACCTACTTCCTCAACACTACCTGCCATTCCATCTGTCTTTGTGTCATCTGCAAACTTAGCAACAATGCCCTCAGCTCCTTCTCCAAGATTGTTAATGTATAACACGAATAGTTGTGGTCCTAACACTGATCTCTGTGGAACTCCACTAGTCACTGGCTGCCATCCTGAAAAAGACCCTTTATCTCTACTCTCTACCTTCAGTTAGCAAATTCTTATTCCTACTATCTCTCAATCCATGCCAGTAGCTTGACTCAAACCCCACAGCACCTTGTCAAAGTCCTTCTGGAAATCCAAATAGATTACATCCATGACTCTTCTTTGTCTAACTTGCTCATTACTTCTTGAAGAATTCGATCAGATTTGTTAGGCATGACATCCCTGTGATGAAACCATGTTGACTCGTCCTATTTTACCATGACTTCCAAATAGTCTTATGCTTAATAATGGACTCTAAAATATTACCGATGAATGAGGTCAGGCTAACTAGCCTAAAGTTTCTGGTCTTCTGCCTCACTCCCATCAAATTAGCCATTTTCCAGTCCTCTTGGACACTGCCTGACTCCAGTGATTCCTGCAAGATCACCATCAATGTCTCTACAATCTCCTCACTGTCTTCTTCAGAACATTTGGGTGTATTCCATCTGGTCCAGGAGATTTATACTCCTTCAGACCTTTTAGCTTACCCAGCACCTTCTCATTAGTGATGGCCACTATATTCACCTCAGCCAGCCCGACTCTCTTGAAGTTCTGGTATGCTGCTCATGTTTTCCACAGTGAGACTGATGCAATGTAACTATTCAGTTCCTCTGCCATCTTTGTTCCCCAGTACTACATCTCCAGCCTTATTTTCCAGCAGCCCAAAGTCCACTCTTACCTCTCTCTCTTACTTTTTATGTATCTAAAAACATTTTACAATCTTCTTTTATACTACCACCTAGCTTACCCTCATATTTCATTTTCCCCCACCCCTCCACCCCCTCCCCCCGCCCCCATTGCTTTTGAAGACTTCCCGATCCGTTGGCTTCCCGCTAATCATCATCACATTGTACATTTTTTCTTTTGCTTTTATGCTGTCCCTGACTTCTCCTGTCAGTCATGGCTGCCTTGACCTCCTCTCAGTATATTTCTTCTTCCTTGTCATGAATTTCTGCTGTCCCTTCAGAATAACATGCCAGAAACTCCTGCCATTGCTTCTCTACTGTTTTCCCTACAAGGCTGCCCTTGCAATCAACTCTAGCCATCTCCTCACTCACGTCTTTGTAGTTACCTTTATTAAGCAATAACACTTTTACATTTGATTCTATCTTCTCCCTCCCAAACTGCAGGGTGAATTGTATCATTCTTTGGTCATTGTCCCCTAGGGCTTCCTTGACCTTCAGTTCCCTAGTCAAGTCTGCCTCATTACATATTATCAAATCTAGAATTACCTGTTCATTAAGAGTGCTCTACCACAAGCTGCTACAAAAACAAAATCTTGTAAACATTCCATGAATTCATTCTTGAGATCTGCTACCAACCCAGTTTTCCAGTTGACCTGCATATTGAAGTCCCCCATGGTTATTGCAATTGTACCTTTTTACATGCCTTTTCTATTTCCTGGTTTATTTTCTTCCCCACATCCTGACGACTGTTCTGAGACCTGTCTGTAACTCCCATCAGGTTATGTTTTTCCTTTGTGGTTCCTCATCTCTACCCACGCAGATTCTACACCTTCTGAATCAAAGTTACTTCTTGCTATCAATTTGATTTCTTCCTAATCAGGCAATCCCACTCCCTCTGCCCATCTGTTTTCCTTTTGATAAGACGTGTATCCTTGGATATTTAGTTCCCAGCTCTGATCCCCTCACAGCCGTGTCTCTGTGTAGCCCACAACATCGTACTTGCCAAATTCAATCTGCTCTGCCAGCTCATTTACCTTGTTTCATATACTGCATGCATTTAAGTCCTGTATTGACTGTCTCTCCTTTTTGTTGTTGTCCCCTTATCTGTTGTGCCAAAAGAAAGATTCCTGATCCTCACTGTGCTATTATTTGCTCTGAAAACTTTAATAACCTCTGTCGTAATCGCCTCCCTTTAACTTTTTCCATAATTTTCTGCGCAACTGACCCCACCCCCACTATTTAGTTTCAAGCCCTATCCACAGCTTTAGTTATGCAATTCATAAAGACTCTGGTCCCAAAGTGATTCAGATGTAGCCCATCACATCAGAAAAACTCCCTCCTTCTACCGTACTAGTGTCACTGTCCCATGAATTCAAATCTATTTCTCCCACACTAATCTTTAGCCCAACATTTACCTCTTTAATCTTTTTGATCCTGCGCCAGTTTGCTTATGGCTCAGGTAGTAATCCAGAGATTATTACCTTTCTTGTTCTGCTTTTCAATTTAGCTCCTACCCACTCATATTCCTTCAGCAGAACCTTTTTCCACTTTCTATCTATATCATTGGTATCTATGTGGGCCATAACAATTGGATCTTTTCCCTCACACTCCAAGTTCCTCTGCAGCCCAGATGATATATCCTGAGCCAACACACTAGGCCGATGACACAGCCTTCAGGACTGTTGACCTCCTGGCCACTTAGAGTAGTGTCTATTCCCCTGACTATACTATGGTATACTATACTATACTATGCTATATTTCTCTTTTCTTGCCCCCCTGTACTGCAGTTTCATGGTCAGTTTGATCATCTTCCCTACAATTGCCACTATCATCCACACAGGGAGCTAGAATTTCCAACCTGTCAGACAAGCTCAAGGGTTCTTCAGCACTCCCTCCTGGACGTCTCTACCTGCCCTGCTCATAGTCACACCCACCTGCCCATGACAATGAATCAAATCAAAGATGTTAATCTCAGAGGTGTCACAGCCTCCTGAAAGAAAGCATCTAAGTACTGACCCTATCTCCTCCCTACCTCCCCACCTACACTCACCTTTACTGGCTCCATCCCCGCCTCTTTGACCGGTCTGTCTCCTCCCCACCTATCTTCTCCTCTATCCATCTTCTATCTGCCTCCCCCTCTCTCCCTATTTAGTTCAGAACACCCTTCCCCTCCCCATTTCTGAAGAAGGGTCTAGGCCCGAAACGTCAAGCTCTCCTGCTCCTATGATGCTGCTTGGCCTGCTGTGTTCATCCAGGTCTACACCTTGTTGTCTCATCTAAGTAAGTACCCGCGTCCCTGATGTGTTGCAGTGTTCAAAGCTCAGACTCCAGCCCATCAACTCTGGGCCAGAGTTCCTCAAGTATCGAACACTTGCTTCAGATGTGGTCACTTTGGAACACAATTGGGTCCCCCAGCTCCCACATCATGAAGGTACAATACAATGCCTGACGCTGCATATTTATTTTATTTACTTTGTTCTTCGTCTGATTTTTTTAAAAAAAATTCCTACTGGTCTTTTAGTTTGCAACCAGTAAATATTTCCCCTATTTACCTTCAATCTAAAGTAACCTATAATGGATAGTCAAATGAGTAGCTATCACCAACTAATGAACTTAGTGGTTTATCTATGATATCACTCTTTTATGGTGAGCCCCTAATCCTGGGCTTCAATTTATCTTGCCGAGAAAAAACCTTACATACTATGAGCTAACAAAGAAGGCAAGCAAAAAGCACCCCTTCTCTTCTGCACTGAATTTCCACATTGTCTTTGAATTCCCCCAACTATATACTCACTTGAGCTGTCTCTCGCTCAGGATGTGATCTCTCCTTCCTGACTGTGTGAAGCTTACTAATTTTCTATGTTTTTTGCAAAAAAGTGGATCTAAGATGACATTTTTAAACTTAAATAAGGCCAATTACATCAAAAACTGAGGTGGCTAAAATAATCTGGGAATCATGTTGTTATAGGTCAGTAGAGAAGCAGTGGCAGGCATTTAAGGAGATAGGTCAGAACATTCAGTAAAGATACATTTTCCATGAGTAAGAAAGCGTCTAAGCTAAGGATGCACCATCTGTGGCCAACAGAGGTAGCTGAAGATATTGTCAAGTTGAAAGATAAAGCATATAATTGCACAAAGATGAGTGGCAGGTCAGAAGATTAGACAGAATATAAAGAATAGCAAAGACTGGCTTAAAGCTGAATAGAGAGGGAGAAATTACATTATGGGAGAAAGATGGCTACAAATATAAAAACAGATAGAGTTCCTAGTGGTTTTTCAAAAGGAAAAGAGTAAATATACTGAGAATTGGCCCTTGAGAAAGTATGTTTAGGGAATTAATAATGGAAAAACAAGGAAATAGTAGATTAATCATGTACATTTTTTTAAATTGTCTTCACCATTCTGGATACAAACAACCCAGAAATAATTGTAAATCAGGAGCTTAGGGCAAGCAGGTACTTAAAACAGTTGCAATCATGAGGGAAATGCTACTGAAAAAAATTTTGGACCTAAAAATTAACAAGTTCATAGAATCTGATGGACGTTACCTTAGATTCTTAAAGAAATTGTTGCTGGGATAGTAGATATATTGATTTTAATTTTCCAAAGTCCCTAGATTCTGAAAAGCTCAATTAGAATATAAAATAGTGCAATAGAAAATGATGTTCCTTTATTAAAGAAGGGAAGGGGGAGACAGATAGCAAGACACTACAAACTTTAACATCTGGCACAGGGAAAATGCTTCAATCTTTTATTAAGAATATAGGTAGGCTCTTAGAAAATCCCAATGCAATCAGGCAAAGTTGGTTTTTTTCGCAAACACATGGTTTTTGTGAAAGGGAATTGAAATTTGAATAATGTATTGGACATCCTTGAAAAGTAACAAACAATGTGAATAAAGGGAAATCCGTGAATGTGCTGGTACTAAGATTTGACAAGCATCAACAATTATGAAGCAAATAAGAACGCATTGTGTACGGGGTAAAATATTAGCATGGATAAAAAACTTAGTTAGCTAATGGAAAACAGACATTAGGCAGAACTGGGTCATTTTTAGGTTGGCAAATTGCGATGAGTGATGTGTCACAGGGATTGGTGCTGAGGACTCACAAATCATGAGAAGTCAGAATGCAGACAGAGCAAGTGATTCAGGGGACAAGTGAATCATAGAATCCCTACTGCACAGAGGGAAGACATTTGGCCCATCAAGTCGACGCCAACCCTCCAAAGAGTATCCCATCCAGTCTCAGCCCCCTACCCTATCCTAGTAACCCCACACTTACCATGGCTCTTCCATCTCCACTTCACATTTTTGGACTGTGGGAGAAAACTGCAGTACCTGGCAGAAACCCATGCAAACATAGGGAGAATGCCCAAAATCCATACACAGTCACCAAGGCTGGAATTGAACCCAGGTCCCTGGTGCTGTGAAGCCGCAGCCACAAGTGAAATATTGTAGGTTATTGCAAGGGGAATGGAATTTAAAAGTGGGGATGTCTTGCCACGCTTAGACAAGGCATTGGTGAACCCACATCTGGAGTCTTGATCTCCTGTTCGAATAAAAAGGATACAAATGCACTAGAAGTGGTTCGGAGAAGGTTAATTCAATTCATGGCAGGGACAGAGGGATTAATTTACAAAAAAGATTGACAGGGTCAGCCTGCATCTAATGGTATTTAGAAGAATGAGAGGTAATATTACTGAAACATGCAAGATTTGAGGGTACTCAAAGGAGGTTTCATCTTTTGGGGGCATGTCAGTACTGCAGGCAGTAGAATACAGAAAGCAGGCCAAGTAAGGTACTGCTTTGCGTATCATCCCACTCACTGAATCTGCTTTCTTAAGTTTAAGCCATCTTTGCCAGTCTTATATGCATTTACTCCCATGCTCACCCAAAAATCACTGTAGAATGCAGGCAGGAAGTGGGAAATGAAAACAGAAAACGCTTGAGAAACTCAGCAGATCTGGCATCATTGTGGAAACAGAAACAAAGTTAACATTTTGCATCTGATATAATTTCTTCAGAACAGAAAAGTCATATCAGATTCAAATATATATTTTGTATCCCTCCCTACTGATACTGCCAGACCTGCTCAATGTCTCCAGTGGTTTCTTTTTTATTTCAGATCTCCAAAATCCATAGTTTATTCTCTTTTAATTAAGAGAGGAAATGGGTGACTGCTATGCAGTGTTGGAAGACCAAGCTGGTAGTGCAAGAGTGCCCTGGGTGTATCACTGTCACTAACATATTTTCCATTGTAGACACGTGATACAAGAAATACAGAAAGAATCAAGCTTGTGGTACCACAACTGGCTCAGCTGCACGTGTGACATGGAAGGAGAATGGAAGGGCAATAGTGGTAAGCGATTGGATAGTTGAGGAAAGTTGCTTTCCTGGTGCCAGCATCAATGATATCACAGAGCGGCTGCAGTTTATCTTTTGGGAGAGGGTGAAGAGATGTGGCTCACTTGGGTACCAACAACATAGGTCAAAAATGGATGAGGTCCTGAAAATAGAATTTTGGGAGCTAGGGAAGTATTTGACCAGCAAGCCCTCTCAAGCAGCCATCTCAGCATTACTCTCAGTACTACCATACTAGACAGCATAGAAGACTGAGCAAGTGAATATGCCAAGAAAATTGGACCTGTGGGGAAAGCTCTACATTTCTGTGACTTTGGGTTTGGTTCTACGCAGTCAAAATTTTAGAAGGAAGGCAAGTTACATCTTTGTAGGACCAGGAAAATATTCTCAAGGGAGATTTAGTAGTGCTTTTTGGGAGGGTTTAAACTAACTTATCAGGGAGATGGTAATTCAAAGAGAATAAAATCAAAGCTTGTTATGGGAAACAAAAAAAAAGTTGCAAATGGAAGTGGAAAGCAGCAGCAACAAATCCAATTATCAGCCACCATCAATTCACAGAATAGCATTCAAAAAGGCACAATTAAAAGCACTCACTGTAAATGCACACAGCATTCACAACAAGACAAGTGACCTGTTGGTGCAGGCAGAAGTAAATGAGTACAATTTAACTGCCACAACAGAGATGCAGCTGCAGAGTCATCAAATCTGGGAACTTAACATTAAAGGATACTCAACATCTAGGAAGGATAAGCAAAATGGAAAAGGTGGTAGTGGAGTGCTGATAAGGGATAAAAACAGTCTATTTGTGGGAGATAATCTCTGATAAGAAAATAGGATGTAGAGATTCTTTTGGTAGAGCTAAGAAACAACAACATGCAAAAAACATTGGTAGAAGTGGTTTACACGCCACGAAATAGTAGCAGTAATGTAGGGCATCACATCGATGAGGAAATTAGAGGTGCTTGAGGCAAGGGAATGCAGTAATCTTGGGCGACTTCAGTTTATGAATAAACAGGGTATATCTAATAGGCCCCAGGGCTATGGAGGAAGAGGTCCTAGAATGTGCTGAAAATAATTTTCTGGAGTAATATGTTGAGAACCAGCTAAAACTCGGGTTATTTAAGATCTAGTATTGTGCAATGAGAAAGGACAAATTAATGACCTCATATGTCCCTATGATAGGGAAGAGGAGAGTTTTGCAGTTTCGTATGGGGATGCACGAGCATATTATAAAGTGTTCTGTTAAGTTTCTATTATTTAGCTAAAGTACATACATTTTATTCACTTTTACCATGACAGGTGGTGTCATGAAACCAAGGCTATTTTCAGTGAGGTTCTCCAGGACTCAATAAGAATCATTTTGCGAATGAGAGACTTAAAGTCACAGATTGGCAGAGCGGAGGTTTTTTTCAAAGAAGAAAAGGTTGAGAGGAGATTTAAGAGAAATGTTCAAAATCATGCGGGGTTTAGACGTTGTACATAGGTACTTGTTCCTATATGCAGAAAGATCAAGAATCAGATGACCCCGATTCAAGGCAACAGGCAAAAGAACATGACAGAAAACATTCATTTTACGTGATTGGAATCTGGAATGCATTGCCTGAGGGAATGGTGCAGGCAGTTGAAATCAAGGCTTTCAGAAGGAAGTTGAATAATTCTCTGAAGAGAAAACATTGTAAGGCTACTGAAAAAAGGGGAGTGGGACTACGTACGCTAGTCAGTGGAATTTTTTCACTGGGCTCGTTAAGCTTATGCCAGAACCCAAACAGAGAGCAGATTGTCTGAGGTAATCGTATGTTCAACATTGTTTTTTTAAAAAATACTGTAAATAAGATGGAAAGCTGGTTTGGCTGAAATGTTTATCAAAGTGAAAGTGAGTTCAGACGTCAAGTGGCAAGAGGCAGCAACTGAAGCATCTTGAGGAGATGTATGGTGATCGGCAGAAAATGGAAGCTGAATAGAGGCAGATTGTCAAATAGCATACTGACCAACTACCTACTCCAAGTTCGTGTCTGCTATGAGAGCCTGAAGTGTTTGGGAAGTGTCAAGGTGAAGCAAAATGTCCGACCTCCCTGCATACAGAAAATCAAGAGCAAGAATAAAGGATGGTACATTAAGCATGAATGCGATTTCAAGTAACATGACTGAGGAAGCAAGCGAGTTGGTTTCATGAATAGTCCAATCAGAGAGAGAAGAAAGCTCAAAATGTTTAGGAAGTTGAAGTAATAAATCTACCTACTTCAACACAAAGCTATTTTCAGAATGAAAGAAAATGTTCCACTGAAATGACTTGAAGTTGTGGTGTATGGAACTTCATAGAATGCACCTCCTAAAAGAGACAACAATATGGAAAATTTAATGATACCGCAAAGAAAAAAACTCTTTCCAATGCAGGAATCACACGACACCTATTAACAACAGACGTGCATCACCAAAGTTGTTGCAAAAGAAATGAAGTAGGTTAAAGACCGTGCAGAAAAAGAGAGAAGTACAGACTTCAGATCATTAGGAAGACAGTCTAAATCTGAAGCACTTACTGTCCACTGCAGAATCACATCTAATATCACACACTTATGAGATTTGTGAGCACAGGCCAGCTGCTTGCGGTCAGTACTTTGCTCATTTGTGTGATAGGTAGCATGTTTTACTGACTTGATGGCAGCATTTTTTTAGTGGCAAACACTAAATTTGTTGCTATCGCAAATAAGTAACTTGACATATGAATTTAAATGCCAATGTGATGGTAACTTTGTACAGTGTACATCTCAAAGACTTGGAGATTGTATAAAACAGCATATCCCTTTGGATGTTTGGAACAAGCAAGGTACTGTGTAATTCTGTTGGTGTGAAGAATTATGCTTACAACCAGTTTAGGATTGTTAGTCAGGATTGCTGTGTGACTTCGGGTTTACTGGAAGCTACAAATATTAATACACAGGGCCCTGCTCTTGGTAAGCAAAAATAACATGTGCATTCACTGTGCCTGTTTGAATGCAAGACAATAGTTAATAGCCATTCTTTGGTTCATTTCCCACAGCAGTGGCTCGACCAATACAAATCAACTTGCCTCATTTAAAGTTAAAACAAAGCTTGGCAGTTAAATGTCAGTCATTGCCAACTGTTGCTTTCTCCATTGCAATGCCTCTAACAATCAGGATCCACGTCCCAATCAGCACTTTGCTCCCATATGCTATGTTATTTTCCCTTTACTCTTCTTGTGAACTGTCCTGATGAGTACATGATGAAAAACTTCAATAAAATGAATCTATTCTGAAATATATTTTTGCAGATGAATAGTTGTATAATTGAGAAGAAATTATTTTGTGCAGTGATAATTTAAACTTCTTTGGATCAGTCATCTATACTATCCATTCTGATGAGGTGATCTCACTATTGGCCACTGATGTTACTATTGGCAACTTTAGAAACAAACTTCCTATCATCCTATTCTTGTGACACCATTCCCATTTTGTGCTGTTCTTGTTTTTATGAGGGGGCTGTCATGTAGGCACCTAGAAAGGTCCATCATCATTTATCTGAGACTAATAATTCATTCCAACTGTGTGATCATTGCTTTGCAAGCTTATTTGAGCAGGAGTTTCATTAATGCAGAAGGATGCATTTTGTTATCTCTAGACAATAAAATGCAGTGGTCTAGGTGTTGGGGGGCTCTTTAATTAGTCAGAGGAAATCCAGAATAGACTATTTAGTTTGGTTGACAGAGCCTGGTACTTCATGGAAGCTTGCCTAGCTATGATCTCTCTAGTACTTGTCTTCTAGGAGTAAATGGGATTTCTGATGATGGTGCAACATATGTGATGTATAATTTTCAGGAGATGTACTGTATGTGATTCGATGTCACCATTGGGAAATTTTGCTTCTACCATGTCCCATGTTCCATCTCAGTTATCTGACAGCTTGGATCTTCATGTCCTGCTCAAGTAGTTTAGTGGGATTTGGCAATTTGAAAATGAGCCTTATTTACTGCGTGTCAGTGGGACACAGAGGTCGACTGTCCATTGTCATCAATTCACTTTGTTATACCTTGGAATCTGTAAAGAACTGCTCTACTTGGAAACAATCCAGTCATATAGAGAAATCTAATAAGTGGGAATACAAGATCTTGCACTAGTACCATGGAATACACCTCCAGCTCCACGTGGGAATGACAGCACACCTTTCATACCCTGGACACCAACATATGAACAACAATTTTGTCATATTTACGAACTTAAGCTCCAGGTTTTGGAGCTAGGATAGTAGCTAGCATCAGTACAAAACACACAAGGTTGACATCTACATGAATAGCAATCACTCCATTGTTTAAAGATGTGCAGGCAGAGTGGGAGTGGATGACAATCAGTCAAATGGACCAAGAAGATACTGGAGGAGCTTCGAGTGTAACTTATTCTCCATCCTGTATTCATTTCTGTATCCAATGGCACCAAGGTGGTCAAACTCAATGTATTTGGGAAATTGAGGAATGCAATAGTGGTAGGTGATTAAATGGTTTAGGAAGCAATCAAGTATTTCTGCAGTCACAGCCGTTAATCCAGGATGATATGTTGCTGGCCCTGATGTTAGGGTCATCACTGTCATCAAGCAGCTGCACAACATTTGAGGATGAATGTTTGGTGATTATGGTTCAGAACAGAACCAACCTCAAAAGGTAAGTTGAGGGAGGAGATCCTGCGGGTAAATTTTATTGAATGAAAAAAGGTCAGGTAAGCCAGGTTTCAAAAGGTACTAACTTCTCAGTACTGCCAGCAAATGCAGAAACAGCAGTTTAAAGCAGTTGATTGTATGGTTAGACAGATATTGCCAAAGGGAATCAACAGAACTCTGACACTGGGAACAGTTCTGGAGATTTTGAAACTATACAAGGAAGACAGTTTACACCTGTCCCCAAAACTAGGATTGGTGTCCAGGTTGTACTGTTTGAAAGAAGGAGGGAACGTCAAAACTAACTAGACAAGGGGCTAGGCACCAGGATGAAACATTACAAAGTACATTTGAGGTTGGGGCCCCCCCCCCCCCGCTTGGAACGGAAGAAGAAAGGTGTCAATAACAAAGCCTGAGCTCAAATAGGATGAGATAACAAGGTGTAGAGCTGGATGAACACAGCAGGCCAA